>BQNB010060833.1:0-36759 GCA_026074375.1 Tanacetum coccineum
AAACACACAAATATGCAAATTAATCTAAACTAAACTAAAACACTAATAAATAAGAATTAAACAACTTCACTCCTCGGCAACGGCTTTAAAAACTTGATGTGTCGTTGTGTGGTGTATATTTTTATTATTCAAGTTTTAAATTTATATTTTACCGACTAAACCAAAAACAACATTTAACGGGCAGTGTACCCGATTAGATGGAGTTTCGTAGTAAGTAGAGTGTCGATCACTAAGAGCGAGAGCGTTAATATCTAATCTATCAGTATTTTAGTTATCTAAGTTAAACTTAAAACTAATGCAAAAAGGGGGGTTTCAGCCTGAGAGTCTAGCACGAGGTTTAGTTATCTAACCTAAGGTTTTTATGACAAGTAAAGCAATGATTAACTTATCTCGAAGGGCATATCATTCCTAGACTTAGGCGGTACTTCTTCCTAAGACCTAGATACGCTAATTATGTCACAATTAGACGCATCGGCATAAAGCAAGCATTTGTTGATTATAATCTATCTTAGGAGATTAATAATGGTGCTCTTACTAAACCATAGCTTATGGAGACTTTACCTATTTACTACTTAACGGCTCTTTATATACTAGTAGTCCACTGTCCGAGTCCTTACCAATGGAATAAAAACGTACTCATTGATACCAAGGTCACCTTATGGCTCAACTAAGCTCACTAAACTAAAGGCAAGGATAGGTCAATATTTGTGATCCTATGATTCTAGATATATAAATTGCAATATGGAGAGCTATCCCGAACTCTTAGCCTACACCCACACAACACCGAAGTTGCAGCGCATTAAATATGTAGGACTAGACCCAGTTGAATGATAGGTCGCATACAAAAGCACATAAACAAGTATAAGATGATAAACATAATCAAACAATCAATGATAAATTAAAACAATCGAGATAAACAAACCTAAATCAATCTTTTGATTTCTCCTAAACACATCAAAGGTATCAGTCGATAGTCATTATAAAAATACACACGGTTTGATATATGAACGATTAAAATAAAGAAACCTCAATCGAACACGTATTTGGTTGTGCGAAGATTACAAGAGTTTTCCTATGATCTTGAGGCTCTATTCTGGCCTTCTATGCTCCTTTATTCGTCTCTTGGTCAACTTGGTGGTTTAGGGATTCACTTGCATACCTAAAACTGAGTTTAGAATCGTCTATTTATAGAGTCTGGAAACTTGTCAATACGCCGTATCGAGTGATGTGGGATACTGGGTATTGGGGATTTCTTGGAGTAAGGACCATGTTTGATATCTTCCAGAATATTTTATTACTATAAAATGAATACGCGTATTGATGTCTTCCTGATACGGAGTATTGGGCTCCAATCCTCGGGTTATTTGTGAAGTGTAGGCACGAATACGTTCGTATCTCTTGATAGATACTGCGATTTTGTAGTAAAACCATGTAGATCTATTCGTTTACCAAAGTATTATATACGCGGACTCTGTGTGATGTGGAATTAACGCGTATTCTTCAAAGTCAGGCAATGGTCTATTGATTCGTCAAAGTCTTGGATACGTCGTATAGGTCTAGAATAATACGGCGTATTGCAGTCAATCAATAGACCTTCTCAAATCTCTTCATTTAGCTCCAAAAATGCGTGCCTTTTAGCATATCTTTACCAAGTACACTATCAATTAACTAAAATTCTCAAATACAAACGATTTAAGTAACAATTCTTGCAATATTATACAAAATGGGTTAATTACATAGGATAAATGATGCTATCATATAGGCGTTATTTGATGTCAACAAGTGACTATTGGGGTCCACACGTTAGGACATGAAGAGTACGTTTTAAATGGCATATAAATACTTCACGAAATATTAAATGACCGTTCGTTTTTAATACCTAACTTTAAACGGATATATAAATGAAAACCAAAGGGACTAAATCAAACAAAATCCAAACTATAGGTTGCCTAGAAAAGTGAGTCGACCCATAAAGATTATACAAGGATGTTTGGGTCAGTTTTTAGGAGAGGAAAAAGGAAAGTTTAGTGGTTTTCTTGTTCACCATGGGACTAGATTTGGGGCTTATATATACACCCATCCTAGCTTATTAATATAGCGAACCAATACTTAAAACCCAAAAAGATTTCTTTCTGTTTTCTCTCCTCCAAAATCCTTAACCGAATTCCCCTTCTTTAAAGGAGATTATGGTTTTCCTTTTCTTTCCTTGCAATGATTTTTGGTAAACCCTAAAAGGGTTCTTTGGTGTGATTTGGTATCCCACAAAGCTCGACTTCGATTCAAGCAGGTTCAAAGGTTCGGTTTCAAGTTCTCCCAACCTGACAACTATAAAACCCTAACTAGGGTTTTTGGTTTCTTGATTTTTGGTAGAACCGAATTTAGTAAAACCCTAAATCGATTTTTGATTTTTGGTTCAAGAATAACAAGAGTGTGTTTGTGATATTCCGATACAGAGACAAGTGGTGTAACCCTGGTGTTAAGACAAGTAAAGTAAAGACTACATCTTGGCGTAATTTGTTTGGACGTGTTGTGGAGCACCGTAGAGGTGATAACATAATCACTAAAAGTTAAGACCAAGATGAACGATTTATGACTTTGTCCATTAAACATAATGGTTTCAGTTTTTCTACTATATCTGAGTTTAGTCTTTGATATCAAACTAGATCCATCCGCTGCGTACTCGTAGTAAACATGGTTTACTAGTTGTTAAATCCCAACATGTCATCATGAGCAACCTTGTTTGTGTTATCGTTACAAAACTTTTATAAAACTCGCTAGACTGCTAGAAAAACATTTATATTATTGATTTGACTAAAAATAAGGCAAAAACAATATGCAACTCTTTGCCATAAAGAATATAAATAAAAACGGAGAATTTAGTATTATTACTATCAAATATAATTGAAAAAAAATAGATTTAGAATTGAAAGTTAATTAAGTTTTGTATTCTTTCTTTTTCCCGCCCTAAGACTCACGCAATCAAGTTTATATAGATGGATGTGGCGATCTAGGTACTTAAGTGGAAAACCTAGTGAGAGTCTTTTGGTTTTCCGTTTGGGGAAGACTTTTTTGAGACCTCGGGGCATTATGTGATTTAATGCTTTCTATATAGAGTTTGTCTTGACCTCATCCCCTCTTTCTGTCTGTTTGTCTTAGGTGTTATACTCCTTGTGACTATACTATATGCAAAGATTTTTGCAATCATAAACGGATAAAAGCTTAAATTGAAACTTTGTTTTAATTTAAACCAAAATATTCTTGAGAGTTTATGTGTCATATGGGTGTAATTATCTATAATGTTGCGCTTAGAAACGTGACTTCCCACGACGAACTTACTCGAATCTTGGTTTAAATTTGTCTGTTAAATTACACACATAATTATAAAACATCCTAGTTGACCTGCTAGTGTTATTTGTAAAACTTTTTGGACAAAAAATACGGACATTAACTATGAAACTGTTTCTTGAAAATTAAAGATTTTTATTCTCTTATCAATATGAAACACTATTGACCATGGCTTAAGTAAGATCAGGTTTATGACCCTTAATCTTTTCCACGCCACTACATGCTTTGGCATATGAGGCAATTATTGGAAGAACTTGTGTTTTCGGACACATGTAAGAGTACAATGACGGGTTTGGACAATATTTTGATGTTTGTGACGATATTAGCACATCTAAAAACAAAGTTAACAAAATGTTTTTCTTAACTTGTGATACAAAGATGTTTTGGCATGCTTCTTTGTACACGTTTGACACATGTTTTTATAAACTTATGGTATACCCTATGTGATAATTTTAAGGGTCTGTGCCAACCAAACAAAGAACCCATGCACTTGGTGAATGTGTGCTTATCAAGTTTATAAATTATAATACTAGAAATACAATTTTTACTAAAACACAACACACGGGAAGTATTACCCTTTCGTGATAGTAAGCTTTAGTAAGTCCCGTCGATCCACGGGAATTGAAGTTTGTGAACAGTTTGTAATAAAGGTGCTAAGGTTAATAAGATTGTCACGGATCAAATTAAACCAATCTTGCATATATCGGATATTATAACGAACGTAATTAAAAGATAATTCACTCAAATGAATTAAGTATTTTTTTTTGGAAATGATACACTATAGATAATGATGTGTTTGGAATAGTGTTTTAAAATAAAGTTATCAGATAGTTCTAAATCCTTTCGGCTTTAAATATAACAAGTGATTATATCGATAATAAACAACAAATCCTTCGAGCATTTATAAGTTAATTATAAACCAATATATTAGATGATGGATATAACACATATATATAAGAACCCTTTCGGCCTATATTCTTATATAAAAGTATGTTTACCCAATTTCAATAAACACATATCCAAACGCTCCATATCAAAGATCACATTATACCCAAACAAACATAAAATTACTACTCCATAATCAAAGATATGAAGATCATAACAATCATATAAATTCAAGAAAACTTCATATTAAAAGAGTTGTAGAAATAATACCAACGTTTACAAGATTAAAGAAGCATGTACAATTTCTCCCAAACAAAAACCTATTCTAAACCCAAGCAAATGATTCCAATCGACCGAACCCTTTAAGGTGCTGTCACACCCTTGAAAGTTCATAGTGGAATGATTAGAGAGTGTGTGAAGTGTGTGTGAGGATGTGTGTAAAATGGTTATTATGCCTTTATTTATTAGGCTAATTCGGGTCAGAAGTCGGCGCACTTATAAAAAGTAAGGCTACTTAGGGAGTTAATACACCACATTTATTGGGACTTTAACCGTTTTCTTTGGGAAGTTTGAACGAATTTGCGGCGCACAAAAATATTATGCTGCGGATTTTGGAACACTATCAGAAGTGCGTCGCACAAGAAAAAGTGCGCCGTACTTTTGGCATTTTCTTGATCTTCTTCTGAGATTTAGTATGTGATGATATGAATAAGAGATGATTTCATACCAAACATCATATGGAGGTATTTATAGGCTAGATATATATGGGGACCGAAGTTGGTAAAATGTAACGTGGAAGTATTATAGCCAGATTCGCGAATTACTTGCATTTCCCTAAAGTATTTTGTACTCATTTGTAAAACTGGCCGTGCATTAGTAAATATTTTAGCATGAGAACGTGTTCAAAGATGTAGATAATTTAATTCTTTTCCATGGCCGCTTGAATCAACTCAATTCCGATTTCGTATACCGTGTTATACCAAAACAGAGAACAGAGTGTCATGAAAGCTTCGAGTTTGATGTTATTCTTTCCTTTTAAGCTTCAATTCTTCCGTGTATCTTCCGTATTCTACCACGACAGTACCTAGAACTGAATAATCAGCAAATATACTTGATTAAGTACCAAAAGTTCATGAGAAATGATCAAATAAATGCAAATAACGTCGTCGAAAATATGTTTAATTTAGGCGTTATCAAATCCCTCCACACTTAGCTATTGCTTTCCCTTAAGCAACTAAAGCAAAAAAACTAGATCATTTATCGTGACATGGAGAAAAATTCATTTTAGCATTAACAAGTGTTTACCATTTTTATAACTTTTCAGGCATAGACATATACCAAGTACCTCACTAGGAAAAATTTTGTTTATTAAATTCATGCGAGTCACTCAGATAGGGTTTTTATATATTGGAAGTCACTTAATTTCACATACATAATCTAGGTCGTCCATATGCTTGTACTAGACACATAAACATGCCCGTTGCGGCGTGAGCACCTAGACAAAAATCTCAAAGAGGCAAAATGTGATAACGATGAGGGTGAATAGCAGATACTTGATTCCATGTGCCAGAACTTTGCCTTATACTTTGAACTTTTTTCATAACAGATACTGCGATAACTAAGGCTGGCACAAAACTTCTTCTTCATCGAGCATATTTTTTCCTTGCTCTTGGGATACCTTGGGGATCTCAACACTAAAAAGCGAGTGCTGCAGATACATGATGTAGATAGGGATTTAATTAACTCTTATCATACGACTTTGTTATAAATTACCTCCCTGCGGTCTAGTAATGATTTATCAGCACAAGTGACTGAAGCTACTAAATTACCGGCCCACTCATATAACTTTATACCAGTATCAATGTTCCAGAAAAGGCGACAAAGACCATACGTACACATCCGTAACGATGAAATAGACACATATGACTGCATTCAACCCTAACTCGAACAAGCTAAAGTGAAAAAAATTATCATGGTTATGGGTATCAAAGATAGATACCCGAATTCCTTAAGATCTAGAGGCGAACCTTACAATTTAAGTGGGTTGATTTTGTGCTAGTTAAAATGTCAATCCGGTTGGATTTGCCTTACTAAGCGTATTCATTTCTAAGTTTTTGGAAAAGCAATATATAAATTTTTATTTTTTTTTAAATTTTCCAGAAAATATCAGTTGAGTGTTTGAAAAATTCTGTACGGAAAACATGGAGGGACATGATTAATTTTTCCTATTTGCTACCCCTCCACACTTAAGTTGAACATTGCCCTCAATGTGAGAACTGATAAATATAGAAAATAGGGAAAATTAAAGGAAAACGGTACTTCCCGAGGCATAGAGAGATATAGCTACGTTGGAGCTATCCTTGAGTGATTCCATTATGTTCTTTTTTTTTGTGAGGAGCGAGAGCTCCTCCACACTTAAGTAGAGCATTATGCGTAAAATTGAAACTTTCCGGGGCTCATAAGTGCTTGGCTGAATTATGAAGGATATGGCGCGAAACGAAGCGCCAAGCATGTGTATTCTACCACATGTAATATAATACTCCAATTATATAAGTCTCCAAGTGTAAAATGCCAACCACCAATCCAAGCTCCACTTGTTTTATTTAATCTGCAAAATAGACACAACTACAAGAAAAACATTAAATACAAAAGTGCCTTTCGAGCACCACGGTTTGCATTTTAGCGCGTCAACAAGCCTTTAAACCCTTGGTGTCCTGAGTGGACGATTATAGTCTGTGAGGGGTTTCCACGAACACACCTACAAAGTTTTTGATAAATCTTCTTATATTGATGCCAGAAATTGAGATACGCGACACACCGGCCGAATGCGTGACATACTTAAAGACTGCAAAGTTTTTGTTATATATATATATAATATATATATATTAAATAATTATATAAAAATATAGTATATATATATATATTAGTTCTTTTATAGGTTTATTATTTTATTATATTATTATTATTATTATTATTACTATACTTAACTCGATTTAAGATTCCTTAATGATACGGTTTAAGTGGGAATGATCCACTCTTAAAGCTTGAGGATAGGTATTTTTGGAATATATTCACAGAATGGATATTCATTTGTTTTAATCACTTGATAGTCCCTTTTTGCTGTTTTAATAGGTTTATCTTTTCTGATTTTATTGTTAACGATAATAGGAGGTGGTGAATCTTATTGATTTTTTGGAGAATCATCAAACTTTCCACTCCTGTGAAAATACGGCAATCACTTACACGGTTAAGCTTGAGGAGGAGGTTATGTTCCAGACCTATCGGTTTGTCAAAGATACGTTTTTGCGATTCGGCACACTCATCCATTTTTCTTTCCATCTTTAACATTTAATTTTATGGAAATTCTTTTCATTTCTTTATTTTAAAATCAGATCCATTAATGTTGAGTTCTTGAAAAACATACTTTAAACTCCTTGATTCATCCCAAAAATTTAGTCCATTAATTTTTCAAAATAAATGTTAGATGAGTTCTTGTTGGATAGGTTTAGGACTTTTGTATATATGTAAAACACCGGTGGGGTTTTACATCGTCACGAGCAAAAAGATTATCATTAATGGTTCTCATGCTACGGAGACATCTTTGAAATCTTCGAGATCCATTTTCACATCATTGTTTAATTCTGTTGAGCGATATGTTCAGAATTCATTACGATCATAATGATATTGGTAAAAATACAGACTTGAAAATTTGGTTTTTATACTTCATATTGGATGTAATGGCGTTCACACATCCGCGTGTCATCGTTCTTAGAAACTGGTTAACATCGCGTACCTACATTCATCTCTACTTTTAAGCTCAGGAATTTATAATCCATTTTTATAGTTAGAGCTTACCAATTTTCATAATCGATAAATTATCAACATTATTTCTATCACTTCCCAACGTCGAAAGAAACAGATTTTTGATGATGTTTATTTCCAGATTTAGTAGACCAATCAAGATTGAAAAGGACTTTGTCCTCGAGAAATTGAAAAGCTTGATTTGGAGTTTTGTAGAGGAAGATTCCTCCAGCTGTTACGTCCAGGATTGCCTGAGTGGGTTCGTCTAGACCGTGATAGAATATTTGAATAATAGCTCCCTTGGTCAGACCGTGCTATGACATTTTTTGAACATGCTCCTACATCGTAACCAAGCGTCGGTTAGACTTTCACATACTAGTTGCGAGAAATTTTTGATTTCAAGTAAAAGACGGTTAAACAATATGAAGGTGGAAAGATATTTTTATAAAAGCTTTTCTCATTTGTTCCCACGATGTTATAGATTCTTCATTAAGTTTGTTAAACCAGGTTTTAGCTTTATCGGATAGGGAATAAGGAAATATCAAAAGCTTTACGGCTTCACTTTGAGTTTCACCGTATTTGAACATGTTGTTGATTGCGAGAAATTCACGGATGTGGTCATGCGGATCGGCCCGCGGATAACCATCGAATTTATTTTCCTGAATCATATTTAAGTGAGTACTATGAAAACAAAGTTGTCATCAACATTAGGTTGAACAATGGCAGAATAGAGTTTGGCGCTACAAGTCTTAGCACTTTACCACATAGGTTGATCATCGGGATCGAGAATTATCTGTTTGGGTTCGACATCCTCTTCAGGTATATCTATGACGACAAAGTCATTAACGAAAGAATGTTGGGTTGAAGATTTGTGTGATTCACTCTCGATGGATTCTTTCTGGATAATTTTAATCTTATAAGTCCTTGTTTTGAAACTTTCATTTAATTTATATATTAGATTTACAAGTTGTTTTCCATAATATCGGAGATTTATACATACGTTAAGCATTTTGCAAAAAAACATTTTTATATATATAGTTAAGGCTAATAGGATAATATTCAAAATAATGTAAATTATTTTCATATAATTTTTTATAATTATTTTATTTTTATAGAGTTATAATATATATATAGTATAATATACTATATATAATATATAAACTATAAGAGAAATTTTAATTAATTAAATATAGTCAAATAAGAGATAAATAAATAAAAGATTTTTTGATAGGTCCGACGTACTTTAGAAAGTGGCGGCTGGCTTTCTGGATTTTTTTTCCGAATATTAGATAAACTAGATAATTACAATACACAAGGCATATAATCAATAAAATACAATTCCAATATTATAAAAAAGAACGCTAAGACTAGCAGATTGGGTTTTGTTTTTGAAATAAGATTCTGTTTGTGAAAATTTGCAGAAAGTGCGGCGTACTTGGGTAAAGTACGGCGTACTTCCTGGGTTTTCAGGAAAACTGGCGCACAAATAGGATGTGCGGCGTACTTCCTGGAGAAAAATAATTTTTGGTTTTCGTTTGCCAGAAAACGGTACGGCGAGTTTAAAAATTTTGTGGAACACAATATCACCTAAAACAAGCAACAAACTATAACAACTTAAACAATTCCCCGGCAACGACGCCAAAAACTTGATGTGTGTTTTCCAAGCTTTAAATTTATAATAACTAGAAATACTGATTTTTACTAAAAACACAACACTCGGGAAGTATACCCGTTCGTGTATAGTATAGCTTTAGGTAAGTCCAGGTCGTTCCACAGGAATTAAAGTTTTCACAGTTTGTAATTAAGGTGCTAAGGTTAATAAGATTGTCACGGATCAAATTAACCAAATCTTGCATATATCGGATATTATAACGAAAGCAATTAAAAGATGATTCAATCAAATGATTAAGGTATGTTTGTTTAGGCAATGATCACTTAGATAATGATGTGTTTGGAATAGTGTTTAAAATAGAGTTATCACAAGTTATAAATCCTTTCGGCCTTTAAATATAACTAGTGATTATATCGATTAATAACAACAAATCCTTTCGGCCTTTATAAGTTATTATAACCAATATATTAGATGGATTGATAGAACACATATATAAAAGAACCCTTTCGGCCTATATTCTTATATAAAATATGTTTTACCAATTCAATAAACACATATCCAAACGCTCCATATCAAAGATCACATTATACCCAAACAAACATAAGATTACTACTCCATAATCAAAGAGATGAAGATCATAACAATCATATAAATTCCAGAAAACTTCATATTAAAAGAGTTGTAGAAATTATACCAACGTTTACAAGATCAAAGAAGGCGATTACAAGTTCTCCCAAACGAAAACTATTCTAAAACCCAAGCTATTGATTCCAATCGACCCGAACCCTTAAGGTGCTGTCACCACCCTTGAAATTCGTGGTGGAATGATGAGAGAGTTGTTGTGGAAGTGTGTGTGAGGATGTGTGTAAAATGGGGTGGATTATGCCTCTATTTATAGGCTGAAATCGGGTCAGAAGTGCGGCGCACTTTATAAAAAGTGTGGCGTACTTAGGGAGTTAATGCACTCAGCATTTATTGGGACTTTAACCGTTTCTTTGGGAAGTTTGAACGAAAGTGCGGCGCACAAGAAATATTGTGCGGCGGTTTTGGGAACTCGATCAGAAGTGCGGCGCACAAGAGAAAAGTGCGCCGTACTTTGGCATTTTCTTGGATCTTCTTCTTGAGATTTGTATGTGATGATATGATAAGAGATGATTTCGTCCCAAGCATCATAGGGAGGTATTTATAGGCTAGAGATTACTTGGGGACCAAGTTGGGAATGTATGTGGATGGATTATGGGCCAGATTCGCGAATTAATTGCATTTCCCTAAAGTATGTTGTACTCATTTGTAAAACCGGCTGCTTTAGTAATATATCAGCTTGTGAACGTTTTTTCCAAGTTGTAGATAATTGAATTCTCTTGCGTGGCCGCTTGAATCAACTAAAACGGAGTTCGTATGACCGAGTTATGGCCAAAACAGTGAACAGGTGTAGGGAAGCTTCGAGTTTGAGTTATTTCTTCGTTTAAGCTTCAATTCTTCGTGTAGTCTTCCGTATTCTTCCACGACATGTACCTAGAACATATAATAGCTAATATACTTGATTAAGTACTAAAAGTTCACGAGAAATGATCAAATAAATGCAAATAACGCCGCCGAAAATATGTATAATTTAGGCGTTATCATTTGACTTAACTTTTCTTCCCCATTCTTCCACCTACCATCCAAGCAAACAAATTTAGTTGGAGTAATAATCAATAATGCAAATAAATTTAATCAAGCGCGTAATTAAAAGATAAAAAAAATACAATTTATATATTGGAGCATTGGGCCCTCATAGCATTAACAACAGAGATTAACAACTACTGTAATTTAGAGATCAACCACCAAAACATTAGTATGTGACATCAAAATATGCTTTTATTTTCTTTTAACTTTCAACAAGAAACTAACTTTAATCAAAAAGTAAGATAAGCTGATATTTAGCTGTAAGTATGATGATGCTATTCATTTTTTAGTGCTAATACAATCATATACACGGTAATTCATGTAAAGTTCACACAAATAACATGCTCGTGTCTGTTGTCACAATGTGAAATAGTATAAGGTGTGCGTTGATCATGTGGTTGACGTAAAGCGGAAAACTAGCATTTTGCTATGAATGTTAAGATATAGTGATATACTACTCCCCCCGTTCCTAAATAAGTGTCCACTGTTGACTTTTAAAGTCTTTTTCAATCAACTTTGACCTTAAATTATTTTGTTTGTGTTATATAATAGTTAATGAAAATTACATCAATGAAAATACAATTAAAACTCAATCCATTCATATATTTTGCATCAAGTATTATATAACACAAAAAGATATAGTTAAGGTCAAAGTTGTTGAAAAATGACTTCGAAAGTCAAAAGTGGACACTTATTTAAGGACGGAGGGAGTATAAAATAAAATTCCAAAAGCATAAAGTGGAAAACTAGCATTTTGCAATGAGTGTTTAGATGTAAACGATTCAAGATTTTTAATGATTCGTTTTCATAGTCTTAGCCCGTAGTTTGTTATATGATTAGTCTAGTAAGCTAGTCTGGCCCAAGGCCATGGAAGCCCATTAAGGCCCATGGCCACGGCCATGTAGTAGTAATATATACCCTCTCCGTGTTCTTGGAGAGGGTGGTTGGTTGTTCATTTCTCATGTACACACATATAATATTACTCATCTTTCTCTCTCTAGAAACTTTCAACCCACTTCTCTCCCTAGTATTGTATAATATAGTTCAAGATTACAAGTATTCCTTCAATTGGGTACATAGCCATGGAGTGTGTGGTTCTAGTTTTTGTGTTGTCTTTGATTTGTGGTTCAATCAAATCCTTTACAAAGAACAAAATCTTGTTTAAAATTTTTTGGCTTAAAACTTAAAAGTTGTCATTTTTCTGTTCCTATAGGGTGTAGTAACACTTAATTGACCAAGAATTTTTTTGTAAAAAAACCAATCGAAAAAAATGTGTCCCTTTTTGAGTTTGAAAATTCCGGTTTCGTCCTCAGTTACAACCGAACTATCTTAGTCTGTTGAACCGAACTAAAGATCGAAACGATTAACCCAAACTAGTTAATCCGAAACCAGTGGAACCGATCTATTGATTTTAGTAGTAACCGAAAACGAGTTGTTTTAGTATGGAACCAGAACGAGTTGTTATTGTTGAACCGAACATTTAATTTTAGTTTGAACCAAACTAGTTTACCTCCTTTGTCACCCGAAACTAGTGAACCGAACTATTTACCTCCTTTTTCAACCGAACTAATGTGAACCGAACTAGTGTACTACCTTTGTCAACCGAACGTAGTTTACTTCTTGACAACCGCACTAGTGAATCCAAACAATTTACTACTTAGACAAGCCGAACTAGTGAAACCGAACTAGTTTTACTTCTTTGACAACCAAACTAGTAAAGCGAACTAGTTTACTCCTTTGTCAACCGAACTAGTGAACCCGAACTAGTTTACTTCTTTGTCCAACCGAACTAGTGAACCGAACCAGTTTACTTCTTTGACAACCGAACTAGTTTACTTCTTTGACAACCGAACCAATCAAGTTGTTTGAGAACCGAACTAGTAACTTTCCAATTAAAAAACCTATCAACTCAAATTTCTAAATTATTCGTTATTTCTGTTGACTTAATAAAATCTTCGTGAAACATTATCTTGTTCCCGGTTTTGTCGAGATTTGTAAAAATCCCTCGTAGTTTCAAACTTATTTCAAACTCAACAACCACAAACATTCAAACACAATTATCTTACTCCACCGATGCTATCATTTAGTAAATCTTTTAGATACCAACGTTATCAATGACGACATCTTGCTATAAATCACTTCTTCTTGCTGGTTGACAGATAAACCACCGATGCTGAAAACATTTGTATGATTCATGGAAAAGCAGGAATGGAACTTTATTATGATAGAATAGACCACATGAAGAATAATCCTTGCTTCCATTAAAGAAAGGTCCACTCGTCTGGCAGTCAATCACAGTGATGTGTAACAAGACTAAGGAATATTCTGACCACCCCGCAGAAGCCATTCCAAGCCTGATTGTGACATCAAAGCAATTAATATCATTCTCCAAAGAGCCTTCCAACAGAAATTTATGGCTCTTGTAGTCCAACATCGCGTAGACAAGGATCTTTGGGAGAATACCTTAAACTGCACATGCAAGGAACGTCCTTAACAAAGCAAAAACGAGATGTAAGTTGACATGAATTTGATAATTTCACTTACAAGAAAGAGAGTCTTACACGATTACTACTTGAGATTCACACTGCAACTCAATGATAAAACATCTACAAGATTCCACTAAGAAAAGCAATTTCAAGTTAATACCAAGTTTCTGAACACTCTTCCTGATGAATAGAGCAAATTTGTTACTGATGTTAAGTTGATCAAAGACTTACATACTACCAATGTTGATCAGCTTCATGCTTACTTGGAACAACATGAACGGCATGCAAATGAATTTCGTTTGAATGCATAACGTAACACCGATCCTCTTGCTTAGTTGCAAGTCTCACCAATAACACATCACCTTATCAAACTCATCAACACACTTACCAAAACACTCAACTTCAACCACCAGCTTCAACATATCCATCACAGTATGGTTCACCTATCAGTCTCAACAATACTCAACTCAAATCAATCATTCAAACACCATCTTTCAGTAACCTACCCAGCCAATGATTTTCAATCATTAATATCACACCACAACATTTATTCCCTCCATCATCACCATTCCCAATTAGAATATCCTCCTAAATTAACCAACACTCTGAATTTTCCCAACAAGACTCTGGTCTAATTGTTCTAAGTGTTCCAGAAAGGAATGATCCCATTGATGCCATCAATCACATGATGTCGTTATGACTGCAGTTGGCACCCGACGCATCCCGTTATCACCACTACCAATTTCAGCTGAGAAACTTGTCTAACCCTAGCAACAAGCTACCATCTATAATTGAAGAGTAAACACGACAACCTAATCAAGGGGAATAAAACCTCTTTTTTGCTGCGGGTACTTCAAGGCACTTACACTCCAAGAGCAAGTTAAGCATTATGGAAAAACAGTGGACGGTTTATATTGCTACAAACTGCAAAGGAGGAAGGGTCACTATGTCCCAGACAGTGCACCAACCCAAAGAGAAAAGGGATATTTGTGTGTTTAAAGGAGAAAGTGTTACTGGTACAAGCTCATAGCACAATGTCAAAATTTTAAATGAGAAGGAACTAGCTTTTTTTGGCAGATCCAGATATTCCTGAAGTCCAAGCACACAACTGTTCATTACAAACAATGCTTCTATCAAGCAGATGATTTGGATGCATATGACCTTTGATTGTGTACGTACTCAACCTGCTAAAGTATGCTACTCATGCGAATTTATCTCATTATAGTTCAGTGCCGTGCTGAGGTACACATCAAGATAATATGAATAATAATGTGGTAAAATCAAGCTGCGCATGTTATGCATTTTCTCAACATCAAATTTTGTAAATCATATCAAGACTGAAATAACCAGTGATAGCAATGTCGTTCCTTATTCTCAGTATATGATTGAAATCACAACAATCAATGGTTCAGAAGCCAAACTCCTCTGCACAACAAGATGAATTTGATATTATCTGAGATTACACAGCTTAAAACCCAAGTAGCTAATCGTACCAAGACTAATCGGAAATAAGAGTGTCAATGATACTTTAACTGCTGAGCTTAAAAGATATAAAGAACAAGTTAAAGTGTTGAAAGAAGGACAAATGTGACATAAGGATAAGGATAAACGTTTCAGATACATGTGCGCAGTCTGTAGAGAGTTAATCTCTTAAACAAACTCTTATCAAACATTTAAAAAGAAAGAACTTTATTCCAAACGGTTTAATCTTCTCAAAAATGATTTTTAAGAAAGGAAGATTCTAAGAACATAGATAGAGAAATACTCATAGAAAAGCAGATCAAGACACTACTAATATTGTTTTTTAAAAAGATCAGATCTGCACAAATTTGATTCACTTATGTTGACGAAACCTCATTTTTCTATGATACAACCACTAAACATGCTCTTAAGGTTTTCAAAAATCCCTCCTAGCTGCAGAATGTAACACCCCCAAAATGGTCGCAAGCGGAATAAGGGTCTGGGCGTGTTACATCTCGATCAACAACACAAATAATATAAGAACGGCCAAAAAGTCGTTTAAGAATTGAACATTAGAATATAATAAAATATGATTTATCAAAAGCCCGAAGCTCTACTTTTTACATGATATATTACAATGGATTTCCATCCCCATAACAATATAACAAAATTAATACACTAAAACTTTATGCATGACTCAGAAATATATCCACCAATGTATCTGTCACATAAACCAACGTGGCTCAATGACCTCCTGAAAAACATTGCATTTAAAACGTCCACCAAAAAGTTTGGAATTTCCTGAGGTTTATGTAAATGTATATGCAGGACCGCAAGACGTTTCCCCGTGATAATGCAACAAGATACAGAAACATCACAAAATGTAATAACGTTTTCTAAGATCATGACACGAACTCGACATAAATAATACAATATATAAATAATTCCAAATTGCCAGGTGATGATGTTCAACCCGTAACATCCATAAATCCGACATGAAAAAAAAAAAAAAATATTTATACGTTCATTTCTATGAAACTATTCACACCAAACGGGAGGTCTATCCAAAATAATCTATCTATACACATTTTTGCGCTACACAATACTCCAGTATTGACAGTTCATGATTCATGGCAATGAGTAGGTTATCGCTAATTAGGCAAAACGTAATCTTGAATAAAATGTACACATTGTGTCCAATTGTAAAACATGCATATTTTCTCACACCCACCAAAAACTTTGTAAATCATAATTGTAAAAAACATGGGGCTATGAACTCACCTGAGTGATAAAATTGATAATAAAATATCCAAATAAAACCGTCACGCTAAACGCCCGAATGCAAACCTAGTAATATAGGACAATCAGTAACCAAGTACGTGTCTAAGAACATCCATATATAATCCTTAAAATAAGTTAATCATTGTATTACGTTCTAGAGCTATCATAATTAAGAGGTCATGACATGACGTACGAGGAGTTAGGATACTTTAAATCGTAAAGCTCCCACAACTCGTCATACGCCATCCGCAGAGGCCTGTCATTATGAAATCCTAGTAATATAGCACTTTGATAACTAATAACATATATATTTCTATATAGCTATATCACCATCTAATCGTTTAAGTGAAATCGTATTTATAAAGTAACAACGTTTATAATTACACCTTTAGCAAAAATGACATAACTTTGTCGTTATAAGTCCGTTTCTCGCGTTCCTTATGCCCACGCTTTCGTATTAAGACGAGTGATCATAAAATCACATTTTTAGGTTTTCGAGATTCTTTTGTGAATAGTGTTTTTACTGTTCATTACAGATTACAACTTATTAACGCAAAACCCGTAAATGTCGTATCTTATTCATTATAGCTTCATTTTTAGCGATTCTTTCGAACACTTCTCAGTATTGAAGTTTTAACATATTATTGATGTTTACAAAGTATAAGTTTCTGTGGTGAATAGTAACTTTTATAAAAATTGTTTTATAAAAGTATTTAATGTCATAAACTCATAACTAGCGTATCTTCTTCGTTATAAATCCGATTTTCGAGTTTCTTATCATTTTGAATTCCTTATGAGATGTACTATCTTTATAAAACCTAATATGGCTGTTAACAAATTCGAACCAAAACAGAAACCTTTAAAGGTTGTGATTAAAACATGTTTTAAGCTTGATTTTTGTACCATTAAACTTCAACACCTGGTTACAACTACTTTACAACACTTGTATCTTATGTCTTACATATATTAGGTCCATTAGGTCATGTTTTGTCCAAGAGTGTCCATGAATACAAGATTAACATGCTATTTACACCATTTTCACTTGTAACTTATTAAGTTAACATTAAAACCCTAATTTGTTCATATACATGTTTATACTTAACCAAGTGTGTACAAGAGTTATAATTCCATTTTAACATCATAATAGCATCCATATAACATGTAAATAAGTTTACAAAACATTGATCATAAGTAAAAATCCCTTTCACATATTCAAAAGTATCCTAAATGGTGATTTAACTATATAAACATAATATATGCATAACTCAAAGAAAGCAAATGAAGTAGGGTTCTTAGATAACCTTGATGTGTAGGAGGATGAAGAACAACCAAATCTAAACCCTTGTTTAGCAAAGAAACCCTAGCTTTTATCCCTTGAAAACCCTAATTCCAACCAAAACCCTAATCTTGCAATATCTTGCTAAAATCTTTTCAAAGATTAACCAACCCTTTAACTCTTCTTAGAATACCTTAAGTATGATGTATAACCACTAATATGGTGAAAGAAAATCAAGCTATGGATCTCCTAAAAACCTTGTGGAATGTCGTGGCTAGAGTAGGATAAAAAGAGAAGTTTTTGATAATTGTCCTTTTGTTAAATGAATGAAGTGAATGAGTTTTCTAACACAAGGGCACCCTTATATATACTACTAGGAGATCATATGAAGATATTTGTCTGCCAAGTTGACACCATGCAAGGTGGCAAGGATAAGAATGCAATGGAAGAAGCTAGGGCTTATTTCATGATAAGAACATGACTAGTCATGGTTCAAGTGGATGTAAAAGATCTTTGTGAAGCTTCTTGGTGACTCTTGGCTTATCCTAACAATAATATACAACGTCACACAAGGAATGTGTATGAGCTAGTATAATATCTTAGATCATTATTTGAAGTATTCTTGATTATTTTGAAGTATAATGTAGATAAAGGTTAAATGAAATGTATAACTTGTACATAGTAGGGTTGATTAGTAATTCTTTTATAAAGAAGATGAATAAAGTGATAAATACTTGAAGTTTAAATATACTTTTAAGTATTCGGGTACAAAATTTTGGTATGATGATAAGCGTAGATAAGTTAACGTGTTTCCGGGAAGGCCTAAACGTACTTTATCGTGAAACCGTAACCACTAAACCGTAACCAATAAAAATAAAATGTGCAATGTTAAAATTATCCTCTAAAAATCATAAACCTTGCTTGATGTAAACATTTAAATCGATTAATTCCCGTTTACTTGAATGATCTTTTAGTTTTACCGATTTAGCTTAACGATTACGATATAAGAGCAAACGGCGTAAAACCCTAAAAATGAAGTGAATTACATAATGTACGTACAATGACCAAAACACGAGGTGTATAGTCTTCCCTCGTTAAATGAGGAGCCTTGTCCACAAGGCTTTATGACCCCTAGCACTTGACGACGGTGCGGTCTTGTGAAGAGGTATGATAGTTTCTTCCATGAATTGATCTTCACGTTCCCACTAACACAGGCCCGCCAAGAGTTTCCCATCAAACACCTTGACAATTGGGACACTGAATTGCCTCAATTGTTTGACTAAGTATTCAGCGATCCATATTTCTACCGGCTCTTCAAAACAAAATCAGCTTGTCATCCACTTGGAGTCCAGTCTAAACGAATGACTAAAGATCGTCAGAATAAAAACATTACTTTAAGTTGGATCATGAAACGAATTTGGACCCTGCTCAAGCGTCTTAGAAGCTCAAGCTTGTATAGCAAACGGATCTAAACCATTTTCAACACCTGAAAGGTCGACAATAATCTGGGGGTTTAACTTCCCCCATATGCCAAAACGTACGACCCCTTTCCAAGGCAAAACCTTAAGCATAACTTTATCTCCAACTTGAAACTCCATCGGTTTATGCTTTAATTAGGCGAAGCACTTTTTGTCGATCGCGAGGGGTTTTGAATCCTTTGAGTTTGATCTGGAAGGATCCCCTCTCCCGTTGTTTCTTGCACTAATTCTGACCATGAGATTTGAACTTGTCCAACTCGGCAACGCACAGGGTGGAACGATACTTTCGACCATAAAGTGCTTTAAACGGTGCAGCCTTAATGCTAGCATGATAACTGTTATTGTATGAAAACTCGACTAATGGAAAATGTTTAACCCAACCATTTCCAAAGTCGATTACACAAGCACGTAGCATATCCTCGAGAGTTTAGATGGTTCTCTCGCTTTGTCCATCGGTTTGCGGATGATATGCAGTACTCATATCCAAACTTGTACCCAAAGCCTTATGAAGTGACTTCCAAAAATTTGATGCGAACCGAGGGTCACGATCACAGATAATTAAGACAGGTAATCCATGCTTCGTGACACCTCCCTTTAGTACCATTCTTGCCAGTTTATTACTATAGGATCCGTTTCCCTCATCTGGCATAAAAATGTGCAGACTTTGAAAACCAAATTTGTAATCGGTCACGATCACTCCAAATATGTGTCATATGAACCTTGTGACCGACTTAGGAAGCTTCGGTGACAAATCCATCGGTTGTTGTCCCACTTCTTGAGGTATCTCGGGCTGCACTAACAAACCCGATGGTCTCTGATGTCAAATTATCCTTGGACCTTAGCGACGAGGTACAAACATTTGCTAACAAGGAGGCGGATGTTGGCTTTCATATTGGGCCACCAGTATAGTTTCTTCATATCCTGGTACATCTTGTCAGAACCCGGATGAATAGAGTATTTAGACTTGTGGGACTCGTGCATGATCACAGTCCTTAAGTCGCCATAACATGGTAACCAACTCCTGCCATTGTACCACAGAGTGTCCATCTACACGTGGTTCTAAACTTTTACTTTCTAAGTTTCTCTGGATCTTTTGAATGTCGTCAAACATATACCCCCAACATCCCCTTCTTGATGTCTCCGGCTTTCGTACGTCAGTCTGAAGCTTTCCAAGATTAATTATGACGATCCAAGCCAATATTCATATACTAAGGCCCGAACCCTTATTGTTCTCGTTCCATCGCACAGAGCATCAGCAACAAACATTCGGCATCCCTAGGTGGATAATGAATTTCGCAATTCGAAATCATCATCAACTCTACCAGCGACGTTGCCTCATATTTTAATTCCTCTGATCAAGAATGTGTTGTAAACTTTGTGATCAGTGAAACGTGCACTTGGTTCCGTACAATAGTGCCTCTAAATCTTTAAGAGCAAACACTACGCCGGACCCAAGTTCTAAATCGAGTGAGTCGAATAGTTTCTTTTCAATGAATTTTTAACTAGCGTGACCTCCCGCCCACCCCCCACACCCCCTCCCCCCCCTACCCACACCGCCACCATAAGAAATCCACCTTTCTCTTTGCATCAACACAGCGCCCAAACCCTTCTTTGAAGCATCGCAGTATGCGATGAAATCTTCGCTTCCCTCAGGTAAGGCCAGGATTGTTGCATCATCCAGCTTCTTTCTGCCAAATCAACATTGAAAAGCTGCTTACTTGTTTATTACCAGCCAATCAAACTTGACACCTTTCTGGGTTAGCTTGGGTCATTGACTTGGGATCTTTGAAAACCCTTCGAGGAAACTTCTATAATAAGCCGGCAAGGCCCAAAAATTGGCGAATCTCTGTTGGTGTTTAGGAAGACGCCAATCTGTTGATAATTCCAATCATGCAGGGTAACGTGATAGACCCAACATTCCAATTACGTGACCGAGGAATTGTACCTTGGAGATCCAGAATTCACACTTGGAGAACTTGGCGTACAATTCTTCCTTCTTAAGCAATTCAAGATCGCCTAAGTTATCTTCATGTTTCCTTCCTTCCTTTTGGACTAGATCAAAATGTCATCGATGAAACAATTACAAACTGTCCAATATCGGTTTAACACACCCGGTTTCATAAGGTCATGGACAATAACTGCTGTGCATTAGTCAAACAAAAGACATGACTTGGATTCATAGTGACCGTAAATCGCTTCCTGAAGTGAAGTCTTGGGAATGTCTTCTTCCTCGAACCCTCAACTGGTTATACCCTAGACCTCTGAATCAATCTTTGAATAAATAACTCGATCCTTGCAGCTGGTCGAAAATAGTCATCGTATCCATGGGAGTGGGTAACGTTCATCAACTGTTAGTTTGTTCAATTCCCTGTAATTGATGCACAATCATCCGAAAAAGACCCTCTTTCTTTCTCTTTACAAACAAGAACTGGAGCTCCCCAGGTTGATGAAACTTGTCTTAGAAGCCTTTGTCCGTAAATTCATGTAGTTGCTCCGCTAGTTCCTTCATTTCGGACGGTACTAATCTATATGGTGCCCGTTCTACAGGTGTAGTACCAGTTACCAAATCGATTCGAAACTCTACTTTTCGAGTGGGTGGTATACCCGGCAAGTCCTCAGGAAAAACTTCAGGAAATTCTTGAATAACTGGCACATCTTCAAGTCGTTTCCCCTTTGACTTGTCCTCCGTCTTTGGTTACGTGATAATAGCAAAAATACGTGACAATCCCTTCGTTAATACTCTTGACCTTAGTACAAAACGAGATGAAGTTTAATCGGGGTCCCTTTTCAACTGCTGCTGATTCAGCCTACCTCGAACGATTAAAATTTCGTCTCCAAAAGAATACAACGATCTTTTCCCCGCACAGATAATAACGCAAATGGTCTTTGCAACCAATCCATACCAATTATCACGCAATACTACTATTCTACGGGCATTAGGTCTATGTTGAAAAGGAATGATTTAAGAAAGTTAACTGTACAACCCCGAATAACAGTGTTTTTAAACCCAACTTTTCGCAAACCGTACGGCAAGTTTCACTTTATAATCATGATCAAAATGCAGTTGGATTATAACAATTCGAGAGCTAAATGCAGTAGATACAAAACGTCCTATCGCACCGGTTAATGAAATCAAAAGATGCATACGGAATTGGTTGTTAGGAGAGAACGACCCTAGACGACCATTGTTGTCCATGGGTTTGCTTCCCTCGCATTGCCCACTGCATACACCTTGCTCTGATCCTTAGCATTCCAACCGATTACCCTGGTTTGTTGTTGTTCTTCAATTTTGGACAATCCATCTTGAAATTCCCCTGAGCACTCACATCAAAACAAACGATGCCATTCTATTATTCCCCAGTGTTACATTTGGGGATTCCTCAAGTCACGGAGCTAAATGACCAAATCGGTTGCGTTTAGCATTTGGGAACACAAGGACCATACATTGGTGATAGTTAACATTTGGAACACAGAGGTCCTAGGACCTCCGTATGGAACTCCTGTCACCATTTCCTGCGGCATAAGCTCTTCTAGTGTTTTGTCTCTTGATGGTGATGATTAGGTTGTTACCTCGGTGTCATCAGAACTTTCTTTTTTGTTCCTCTAGCCATACGTTCAGCCCAAGTGTTGATCTTTTTTGTCCATGAGTTCAGGTGGCGAACTCAATGGCCTCCTGCATAGTTTTTGCTTAGTTTGCCAACACAGCTGCCATGGATCATGTCTGGGACTGCAAGCCACCGACATCTTTTCTCACTTTGTCTATTCTTCTGGAAACATCCATCAGCACATTAGTGCCAGTGTCTTTTGGAAACGATGAGGTTAAAAACATGCGGTACCCTTTACCTTTCAAATCCACAATTTTAAAAACTCCAGCTTCTTAATTTCGCCTCTTGGGCATATTTCTGTCATCATCTTCTTTAGTGTCCTCCATGGCATTGCATGGGCAGCTTCAGGAGTAATGGTCTTAACATAGGAGTTCCACCATGTAAGAGCATTTCCTTGCAGGGTACACGTAGCAAATTTGACCTGGCATGCTACTGTACAGTTGTTTATGCTGTAAACAGATTCCATCTTTTCGAACCACTGAGTGAGTTCCAACCACGCATCCTTCAGCCTTGAATTCAAGGGTGGCATTTAGAAGTCTGGGTAGGTGCATTCACAAGCAACTTGCACAGGCCTTCTAGCACCCGTTCCTGAAGTGTGGCTATCATCGCCATTCCTGGTTGCATCACATGCTGCCAATGCAGCAGTAACGCCTTCGTTAATCATTGCCTGAATTTGGGCATTGGTGACAGATGTAGTGGTATGAGTGCTGAGACATGTTATGGTGTTGCATCCTAGGTTTAACCACGTAGCTTTCTCTTTGGTTATTTTCTTTAAATCCAAGAAAACATAATCCTCGTTAATTGCATAAGAAACATAACTATGACCATAACATATACACATTAAATAAAAAAACTAGAATCACATCCACAGAACGTAAAATGTACAACTGTTATTGAAATTAACCATGGTATAACCAAATCGACATTCATTTATAATAAATTCGATTTCATAGATAACGTAATCCATCCATTTCATATATAACTTGGAAAAACATACATGTTCGGTTCAGATAAAAGATGATTACTACACTTAGGTTTACAAGACAAAAGAAACACTAAAGCCAATACTAGCCGGGAGTATACCCATAACACTATATGATGTACAAAAAGATAATACCTGAGACAAAAACCTATACTGGGTAGCTAACAAAACAAAAGATCTATCATACAGTCTGCTAGCTGGAATATACCCATAATACATAAACAGGCCTTCATAGCATAAGCTACATACATACCAAATCTAGGAACTGCTACCAGCCTCCCCTGGTGCATCAGGCTGTGCCAGACCTTTTGCGGGTCCAAGTTGCCTCTGAAACTCGGCCATCTGAGTCTAGTATGTCCTTTCAGCAACTCTAATGCCTTAGTCAATTGGACCAGCCTCTGGTAGTCTGCCTGTAGCATCTCTAAAGTTACAACCTGACTCTTACAGTCAGCTGCCTGTAACTGTGAAATCGCTGCCTGC
Organism: Tanacetum coccineum; assembly: GCA_026074375.1. Lineage (NCBI taxonomy): Eukaryota > Viridiplantae > Streptophyta > Magnoliopsida > Asterales > Asteraceae > Tanacetum > Tanacetum coccineum. The sequence goes on from BQNB010060833.1 coordinate 24,361, forward strand.
TGACCCATCACTACAGAACGTAATGCCAAGATCTCGTAGAACGTTCGATATAGCTAACCTCTATGGGCGTACCCCATGCTCTCAGAAACACAAGCCTCCTGATCTAGTATCAGTAGCATCCTCATAGTGGTAACTGACCTATCATCACCAATTCTCAACACTCTAATATATCTGGGTCTGCCTGTCTTGAGTATACCCTATCACAGCATAGATATCCTATGTGTCCTACTCCTGGACTGCAGTAAGCTCCAAGTCCTCCCTATAATTGACCCTTCAAGGTCATTGTGCAACCAAGTCCTCAACACTCTCTCGGGTCTAACCCAAACATCTCTAATCCCATATCCGACCTCCTTGCTCTTTTGTCGTCTGATCTCGTATACCATAGTACCGATAAACCCATAGTCTGCCCTACGACCTCCAGTTGGTCTAGCAGCAGATGAACCCTCTCTAATCTCGTACCTAGGACCAAGGTCAACACCCAACCTCTTCCGAGGTGGTAGTGTAATCTCGGGCTTGTCTGTCCTATGGTCAGAAGATAGTAACTGCAAAGGTGGTGATGAAGTAGGTAGAGGTAATAGAGATGATAGTGGAGTAAGTGGTGATGGTGGTGGAGTGGTTAAGGCAAGGAGTCTCTTGACCTCTTCCCTAGGAGGAGGTGATATGGATGGCTCATCCTGGATAGATATCCTAGCAGTCATACGGTGTACAGGTGGGACAGAGTCGGCCGAAGCTAGGTGCTCCTCCTCCTCCTCCTCATCCTCGTCCTCGTCCTCATCCTTATCCTCATCATTGGCATCCTCACCGGAAGGCTCCTCCTCCTCATCATCATCATCATCATCATCCCCATTGGCAGGTAACCTAAGCTGATCCTCCTCGCTCGGAGAATCCTCATCGTCCTCCTCCGGCTCCTCCTCCGAATCAGACTCAGGAACATATCCTGGTGAATCTGCAGTGGTGATGAGCAGCAGCAGGTAGTGGTTGCTCCTCGGCCGGGAGTATCTCATCCTCCTGTGGCATGTACTCAGGGTATATCGGCTCAGGAACAAATTCCAGTAGGGGTGGTGACTGCGGCTCCTCAAGGCCAGGTATGTAGTCAATCGATGGTGGAACCTGATTAAGCATGCCATTATGTAACATATGGTCCCTTTGGCATAATTGGGTGGTCCATCGATCTGGGTGAACCAATGTAATGACCCAACCTCCAAATATGATGTGGAACACTGCCGTGTAAGGTGACCGTAGGAATCTTCCGAATCTGACATAACCATGAATCTAAACTCCAACATAACTATCTTAGTATTTAATAAAGACTCTTATAGTAATCTACATTTATATCATAATCATTATATCACATCATGAATATCATCATGCATAATCTAGCTAAACGTGACTAATGCGAAAATTTGGTGTATGTATGTCCCGTGAAAACCCCTTTGTATGAATGCAATGTTTGAAAACGGTTATAGTCCAGCAAAAAACATTTGACCTGGTTCTCTATAACCTTGGCTCTTGATACCAATCTGTAACACCCCCAAAATGGGTCGCAGCGAAATAAGGGTCCGAGGCGTTTGTACTTCACCGATCAACAACACAAGCTAATTAGTAAGAATGACCAAAAAGTGTCGTTTTAAAAAAACGATAACATTTGATTTTTATAATAGTAATGAGTTATAAAAAGACCCGAAGCTTTACTTGTTTACTTGTTATTATTACACAAGATTTCCACCCATAACAGATCTACAAGAAATGTAATCGACTAAATCTTAAATGCATGACTTCATAATATAACCACCAATGTAATCACCATTTTTCGCACTCGAGCTTACTTACCTCCTGAAAAACTTGCTATTTAAAACGTCAACAGAAAGTTGTGAATTTCATAGGTTTATGTAAATGTATATGCAGGAACAGCGAAGACTTTTCACCCTAGATAAGGAACAGATGGAGACATTAACAAAATTGTATACATTTTCCTAAGCTCAAGACACCGAAGCTCGACATAAATGAATACAATATATAAATATTGCCTACATTGCCCGTGACGATGTCAATCCCGAAACTCTAAAATTCGACATGATATACATCCGTTTCCAGTGATTAGCTAGTCAACCCGAACGGGGAGGTCAATCCCAAATAGATCTATCTTATAATCATTCCCGCGCTCACAATCTCGTAATTAGACATTCATGATTCATGGGCAAAGTAGGTTATCGCTATTTTTCATAGGCAAAACGTATCGTGAATTAAAATGTACACCTTTCGTCCAATTTGTAAAACATTGTCATAGTTTCACAACCCCAAAAACTTTTAAATCAATAATTGAAAACATGGGGCGATGAACTCATCCTTGAGTAGAAAATTGATACTAAAATATCCCAAATAAAAAAACGCCGTCACGCTAATGGCCCAATGCAACCTAGTTAATATAGTCGAAACAGTAACCAAGTAAAGTTGTCTAACAACAACCATATAAAATCCTATATAGTTAACATCGTACTATCGTACGGGCTATCCATAATATAAGAGGACATGGTCATGACATAGATGGCTTACGAAGAGTTAGGACACTTTAAAATCGTAAATCCAACACATCTTCAATACGCCATCCGAAAAAAAGGCCTCATTTTGAAATTCTCTAGTAATATAGCACTTTGCATCCCCATCTTCACCACCCACTGTCACCACCACAGCTCGCACCCCACCACCCCCGCAACCACTGCCACCACCACACCGACGACGCCACCACTCCCATCTCCAACCAAGCTCCACCGCTGCCATCATTAACAAGTCATCATCACCACCACTCCTCACCACCAGGGTGCGTTTGATGTGTATAAACCACCATAAGGGTGGGTTCGTTTTCTGTGGTTCAGCTAGCACCAACGAGGGTCCGTTTGGCTTTTATATTAGCACCAGTAGGGTGCGTTTGGTTGCCCAACGCAGCCGGCGTGTTTGGCTGTCTCGAGCCCAATAAAGGGGCGTTCGGGTTTGGTTGTTAACACACAAGGGTGTGTTTGTTTGGCTGCCAAAACAGCCAAAAAGGGGGGCGTTGTTTCGCTGTGATATAACAAGCCCCAAAGGGGTGTTTGTTTTGCTTTATAAACAGCCGAATAGGGCGCATTTGTTGGCTGTGTTTAACAGTCGAATAGGGCGCGTTTGTTGGCTGTGTTTAACAGCCGAATAGGGCGCGTTTGTTGGCTGCGAAGCAGCCAAATAGGGCGTGTTTGGTTGTTGTTTTGACAAGCCGAGTAGGGTGCGTTTGGTTCGCTGTTTTACAGCTTTAGGGTGCGTTTGTTTTGGCATTATAAAATCATAAAACATATATGTAAATTTCGAATCTTAAACAGCCCCTAAGATATTTTTTTCAAAAATGTGTTTAAAACTTGTTTTTAGGACTTTTTAGAAACCCTAATTTGCACTTAAACATGTTTATACTTAACCAACATGTTAAAACACTTATACATTCCTTTTAACATCATATTAGCATCCATATGGCATGTAAATAAGTTCACAAAACAATGATCATAAGTAAATATTCATTTTACATATTCAAAAGTACCCTAAATGGTGATTTAGCTAAATATAACATATGAACACATAAAATCTTAGTTATGAATAAATTAAGCTTTTGATATAACCTTGTGTGGATGAGTAGAGAAGAGAATAACAATCACACCCTTGTGATTAAACCTCTTGGCTTGAAAAATTAGGATGAAACCCTAATTTTTACCAAAAACCCTAATCTTGCAATAACTTGTTAAAACCCTTTCAAAGCTTAACCAACCCTTCAAATCTTCTTAGAATACCTTAAGTATGATATGTAAACACTAATATGGTGAAAGAAAATCAAAGTATGGATTGTGTTTGGCAAGGGTTTTGAGCCGTGGGCTAGGTAGAGAGAAAGGAAGAGTTTTGTGATTTTTCTTGTAAAGGAAATGTCTTGTGTGAGTTTTCTATGACCCTTGCATGCCTATTTATACTACTTAGTAGATATTTGTGTATCTAGTTGATGTATGAAAGGTGGCAAAGCTTCTTGAAGAAGATTGGATGATATGAGAATAAGATAGGCTTATTTAAAGCTTATCTTGGTCTAGTCATGGTTCAAGTTGCATGAAGATATTTTACAAAGCTTCTTGGTGACTCTTCTTGGCTTATCCTAGTCATATTACACGAAATATATGTATATGAATAAGTTAGATATGTATTTGATCATTTATATAATGTATACTTGCATTATATGAAGTATAATGTAGTATAGACTTAGAAAAATGTATAACTTGTACATTGTAAGTTATGATTTGAATTCCTTCATAATGAATATGTATGAAGTGATAAATACTTGAAGTTTTAAATAAACTTTAAGTATTGGGTACAAATTTTGGGTATTTGATGAAGCGTATATAAGTTAACGTGCTTCCGGAAAGGCTTAAACGTATTTTATCGTGAAACGTATACACTTAACGTAACCAATAAAAATAAAATGTGCAATGATAATAATTATCCTCTAAATAATCATATAACACTTGCTTGATGTAAACATTTAATTGTTTAATGCCCGTTTACATTGTATAATCATTTTCAGTTTACGCGATTTAGCGTAACGATTATGATTTAAAAGCAAACGCGTAAAACCCTAAAAATAATTAGTGGATTAAATAATATCGTACAATGACCTAAAACACGAGGTGTTATAAATAGGGTTGTATATTATTTTCCGGCTGAATTTTATGCTTGGTATAGTTGTTCTTGTCCTTGATTTTCAGGTTATATTAGATGAGGAAAGTCCGGAAGTTCTTTGTATTTTCATTTGGACGATTCTTGGATGACGATTTAGCCATTTTATCTTGTTTCTTCTCCGATATTGAGCAAAACCAAGGGAGTATTAGTTTCTCTCACTTTTCTTATTTTCCCTTTATTCATTTTCGGGTACTCATACAACATTGGGGACAATGTTTAAAATAAGTGTAGGGGGAATAAAAGCCTTAGAAACTATTCCTTCAATTGCATTTGTTTTATCTTTAAAATGATGTGTAATATACCAAAACATAGTTTAAGACAGTAATTTTAGCCTAAATTAAAAAAAAATTATGACATATATCTGTGAAACTATAGTATTAGAAGTGTCTCATGGATAGCAGTTATATTACTAGCACAAAAACCCTACCACTTAAAAATTCCACCCCAAAAATGTGAGGTTCGTCCCTTGATTTTTAGGAATAAAAGCATTCATTTTTAATGCTTATGAGAGTGTATCGGTAGTATTATAAATTCTAGAACTTGCTTTAGCGATTCATCCTGAGACTGCTAGTGAGATCGCATTCATGTGATCAGGATTTACTAAGTGATAAGAGGCATTAGGATAAACCCCTATTTTTAGCCTGTATTTGTTATGGTTATGATGGTCTCCTCGATCATATAACTACTCTCACACCCTTTCTTCGCACTCATTTTTAGAGCAAGATACGCCTAGTACACCCCTCCGAGCCTATCATTTCAGTGGTTTTCGTAGTTTTTGGTGGATTCTGGATTATTAATGAAGAGCATTGTTTACACCCCACCAAAATGTTACACCCAAATCTCCTTAGTCTTTCTTGTATGTACTCATTTTTAGTACATTAATGTTATTACATTTGTTAAACCCTAGTTAATTGTTTACTTGAGTACATGGTTGCTAAGTCGAGTCATTATTAGTGTATAATATTTTAGGACGATTGGGATTCATGGTAGTATTAATTATATGGAGAAATGAGGAAGAAAAGTTAAGTCATTACCTCCGTATTTTTCTAATATTCTCCATGTTTTGTTGATCATTCTTAATCCAGGTCATTAGTTAGTTTATTATTGAGTTATCATAAAACTCAAGTGTAAGGGTGCAATTATAAGCCACAAGTCATGTATATTATTTATGTTTCAGCGAATGAAAGGGGAAAAGTGTATGAAAAAAAATCAAAATATCAAAAAAATGTTAAGATACGGGCTACCACCTTGCTATTGTTTATGTTCAAGAAAGAGTCAAGAAAATAAAAGAAAGAGTTTGATGCAAGGTTGTGTATATTTGTCCTTGTTTCTTCGAGTCTTAGCTTAGTAACGCTTCTTACATGTATTCTTGTAGATAATTAGCTTACCACCAATCAAAATTCCTCCATATGCCTAATCGTGTTTCTTTTACCCTACACCTAAACGTCACAACCCTTTAAAGACCTCTTTGATAGTAATTCTTAGGTGCTTATGCCAAAGTGGTGGAGGTTTTGATTTATTAGCCTTAATTTTATTAAGTCAAACAAGAATGTTATCGGTCATCTTAGTTATTATTAATCTTAGTTTGTAATAGGCTAGTCGGGTATAACGGGTGTTGGGAATAAAAGGCTTCTTAACTATTACTACTACTGGTTCAAGTTACTGCTGCTAGTTATGAAGATTACTACTGTTGGTTATAGTTTCTACTGCTGATGAAGACTGCAGAAATACTCTAAGTCATTACTACTGCTAGTTGTAAAATTACTATTGCTAGTATTAGTTACTACTGCTAGAAGAGTTTCTGCTGTCAGTTATAAGTTAGTACTGTTAGTTATATGTTAGTACTGCTGATGTGATAAGAATGAGATATTTTAGGAAAAGATATGTATGTATAGAAAACGTGTTGTAAGCCCATTAGGGTTCCTTGGTGTATAAAAGGAGACCCTAGGGCATGTAGGTTAACATCTCAATATCTCATCTTCACATATCATCTAGAAATTGTTTTGATATAGCTTCAAGGTTTTGTATAACCCTAACACTACTAATGTAACCTTTGCCCTTTTTGCGTTCTAAATATTTCATTTATAGTCCTTTGACTATTTGACTTTTGTTAGTTTATTCAGATTTTGTACCATGTTGATGGTGATGATTTTTATGAGATATGTGATGAATTGTGGTTTATTGTGTTAAATAATCCCTTTTGAAAGGTATTATTGTGTTATTTGTATTCTGAGTGGTTTGACCCGTGAATTTTAAGAATTGCCGAAAAACGAGTCTGACACATCCGTTAATGTCCAAATTGAGTTTTGAAGGATGTAAAGTGAAAATATGTCGTGTAAATACTCGAGGTTAATGGAAAAGTATTTTTAAAGTGAATAAAAATGCTAATTAACTTTGGGGTAAATTTTACAGTTGAGTTTTACGAGTATTTAAGTGATCCCGACACGAAAAGAAAGACCCGACACCCATAGGATGCCATGGCCGGTCATGTAAGTCAAAATGGGACAAGGAGGCATTTTTTAGCAAGCTTGTCCCTTGGTGTGTACACAAATATTCCATTTGCTAGAAACTTTGAATCATAATCTATTTCTTTTACAAAAAAATAAAACACACACAAGAGTGTGTGCTTGTGGCTCGTCCGCCGCCTAACCACCACAAAACCACCATTGTTTTCCAACTTTGATCAAGAACGTGTATTCCGGGTTGATAAGAGTGTTGGGGTATTCATTTAAACAACGTTTGGGTTGTCTGGTTCGTTTCGAAATCTACAAATTTGAAGAGTTTCTTGTAAGTTTTCAAATTTAAATTTTGTTTGTCCTTTTGGGTTTATTTTGATGCATAGATATTAGTTGTACAAGTTGATCGTCGTGAAAATCAATTTTTGGAAACGAGATGAATAAAAAGGTGCGTTTGGTTCGTGAATTGGTTCGTGAATAGTAAAAAGGAAAAAGAGGGATTTTGTAGTTTTGATGTTGTGGTCGTAATGGTTGAATAATATATGATGCTAGAATGCTTATTTTCGATAGTAACTTGTATAGCTTATTCAGGCTTATTTTAAGCTATTTCTTGGCTTATTTGGGGCTTATATGCCACGTTTTTTTATCAAGATCACTAGGGAAGTGATTTTTGATTATTTTTGTGTTATGGCGTATGTTGTGGATTATTTTTGAGGCTTATGGTAGTAACCAAATACGATACGTAGCTTATTAGCTTATTTTAAAGCTTAATATACGTATTATGGAGTTTATGGACTCACGGCCCAATAAGTCTATTTGAGCCGCGGCTTAATGGGAGGGCTTATTGTGGTCCAAATTATTTTTACATATAATTATATACTTATATATGTAAATGGACCTTGGTTTTGGACTTGGATTATATTTTGGACTTATAAATGTCCTAATGGACCCTTGTTGGGCCTTAAGGCCCAATAAGCGATATTTTGTCATTATGAGCGTTTTGTTGGACTTTTGAAAGTGGAAATGTATTTACGAAGTGGTATTGAAAGATACTTTGAAGGAAAAGTGTTGGTAAGTGTTAAAGATTGAAATTTTAGAATTTTGTCGAAAAGTGTCGAATTTGTGAAAATTGATGAAAATAAGGTTTTAAACCTTGGAAAACGTTGTATAAACGTACGGGTCATGTCGAAATTTCGTAAAAAGTTTATACTTAGAAATTTTCTTAAAAACATGATTTTTGATTTTAAATAATAAAATAATATTTAATTATTTTATTTATTTAATAAATTCACTAAAAGACGAAAAATATAATTTTTCTCGAAACTTCTCTAATGTGTTTATTATGAGTAAACGTTTCATTTTCAACCGTATAATGATTATTTTGAAGTGACTAAGGTGTACCGAATGGACTTGTCGAGATATATTTATAATTAATAATTATAAATATTTATTATATTACTTATCTATTTACGCTAAATAGTATAAGTATGTATTATCGGAGAATGAGATTGATATGATTGTGGAGATAAGTTGTCAACCATCACACCACTAAAAACTGTTTTGGGAAATTGTACAACGCGTCTAAACTCTATGCATCAAACGTGAAGATTGTTTTGGAATTTGATGATTAAATTGGGACATTAACTGGACTAGGTCGTGTGCGGGCGTATATGCTTTTGCTTTCTGTGTATTGAGATGGGGTTGACACTGTACTCTGTCAACTTGAGGTTAGTTCTCGTAGCCCCACTTTTAACTAGCTTTTCCGTTGGGGGGAAATGATACTCAAATGTGTTTTGAAATGTTTTGAATTGATCTGTGCGAAATATGGTTTTTTTTTGACAAGTTATGTGCTTATGACTGCTATGTGAATATTATATGATGCATGATTGTTTGGATCGGATGGGTACGCCTACCCAGTGTTTGTGAGATTATTGGATCGGATGGGTACGCCTACCCAGTATTTGTGTGATTATTGGAGCGGATGGGTACGCCTACCCAGGTTTGTGTGTGGGTTGTTTGCATATATTCACTGTCATATAGCACTATTGTCCACTGTTGAAGTATTGGCACAACTTTTGGGTTTAAGGTCAAACCTACGAGCTCACCAACATTATTGTTGACGTTTTCGAGTATCATTTTCAGGTGAAGTGAAAGAGGAATAGTTTGGTGATTGATAGCAGACTTAGTTTGGTGATTGATAGCAGACTTAGAAGTATCCCGAGTGGAATTTTGTTTGAAGTCTTGCTTGCTTGTTATTTTGATTCTAGTTTTGGATGTTATGGAATAAGTTTGGATTTTGGTCCCCTGTGAGGGCATTGGAATAATTGTAAGAGATTGTGTATTTTAGTTGCGTTTGGGACATCACTTGAGTTTGTTCAAGGTTGATGGTCTTCATAGCACTTGGAGTTTATGCAATGTAGTTTTCTCTATTTTGTACCTTGTGTTATGATTGATCATTATGTTGCATTCCCGAGTTTCTGCCATTGTCGGGGTGTGACAGATTGGTATCAGAGCCAAGGTTATAGAGAACTAGGTGGATTGGCCTAGACTATAACCTAAGATCCGTCGTTTAGTCGCGTATAGGATCTATGTGCGCGGTGTTCCGCTTTTGTGTGCCTTTGTGTGTTCATGGTTTGGTGCCTTAGTTATGTCAGTCATTGAAATGGGTGGGCTCAATATTGAATATGAATGGGAAAGGATGCGAATATAAGTACGGTGGCCAACGTAATTATAAGCGTATCACAACTCACTCATACTTGGTATTGTGGTTCACACAAATCGATGTTGACACCGTAGGGTGGTGTTATGTGTATATCGGTATATATAGTAAGATATTCTATATATATTAGTCTTCCCACTTACCTAACGTTGCCCATGTTCTCCCTTGTATAGATAATGCCGCCAAGGATGAGGACCCGAAGTGCTGGCCGACCTGCTGCGGAATCACTAGGAGGGGGAATGGGTGAACGGGTTGGTAGTGGTTGAAGGGGTAGAAGACCTAGGGAAGGTAATGATGAGCGTGTTGATGAATTGAGTGGTCAAGGAAATGACCAGGGTATGGGAGCTAATAGGGGTGTAAAGGGAGTCAATAGGAATGTAGAGAGAGCCAATGGGGGTGCACCCGGCTTCTCAACGATCATTGCCCAACAATTGCAGAACCTCTTACCCGCCATGTTGGCTCAGGTTAGTAACCAAAGAAATGTTAGAAATCAAAATGGTAATGTGGTTAATGAGAACGTTCAAGAAAACGTGGGGAATGTGTTAGTAAATTCAAACAGGGTAGGTTATTCATATAAGGAGTTCTTAGCTTGTAACCCTAAGGAATATGATGGTAAGGGAGGTGCTGTAGTTCTTACTCGTTGGATTGAGAAATTGGAATATGTGCATGATATGAGTGGTTGTAGTATTGACCAAAAAGTGAAATATACTACTGGTTCATTTATGGGTAAGGCTTTAACGTGGTGGAACTCTTAGATCCGCACGTTAAGCCAGGAAGTTGCTGTTAGTATGTCATGGAATGACTTTAAGTTTATGATGATACAAGAGTTTTGTCCTAGTCATGAGATTCAAAAGTTGGAATCTGAGTTGTGGAATCACGCCATGGTCGGGGCTGGCCATGCTGCGTATACTGATAGGTTTCATGAGTTGGCTAGGTTAGTTCCACATTTGGTAACTCCAGAGAGTAGGATGATTGAGAGGTATGTGTATGTCCTTGCTCCACAAATCCGCAGGATAGTGGCAGCAACGGAGCCAAAGACTATGCAGAAGGTAGTGTAGATTTTTGGTGCACTGACTAATGAGGCTGTGAGAAATGGATCAATTAATAAGGTTGAGAAAAGAGGAAATATAGGGGAACCTAGCAAGGATAGGAGTGGAAGGGATAATAATAAGAGGACTAGGACTGGGAATGTTTTTGCTACCACTGTAAACCCTGTAGGAAGAGAGAATAAAGGTACTTGGCCCAAGTGTACCACCTGCAACTCCTACCGTGTACCCTGTAGACCTTGTCGCACATGCTTTAACTGTAACCGCCCAGGACATTTGGCAAGGGATTGTAGAGGTGTACCGAGGAATGTGAATCCTGTCAATGCTAGAAACCCAACTGTTAGGGCATGTTATGAGTGTGGGAGTACCGACTATGTCAGGTCAGCTTGTCCTAGATTGAATAGGGCACGAGGCCCGGAAGAAAATCGTCCAAATCAAGTTGCTGATAATAACAGGGGTCAGGGTCGTGGAAACTAAGGGAACCAGGCTAGGGGTAGGGCATTCATGTTAGGAGCAGAGGAAGCTTGCCAGGATCCGAACATTGTGACGGGAATGTTTACTTTGAACAATCATTTTGCCACTACCTTATTTGACTCTGGTGCCGACTATAGTTTTGTTTCTACTACTTTTATACCTCTGTTAGGCTTAAAGCCCAGTGACTTAGGTTTCAGATATGAGATTAAGATAACTAACGTGCAGCTAGTAGAGATTGATTAAGTTATTAAAGGTTGCAAACTGGAAAACGAGGATCATGTCTTTGACATCGATTTGATACCTTTTGGACATGGGAGTTTTGACGTGATTATAGGTATGGGCTGGTTGTCTAACTATAAGGCTGAAATAATTTATCATGAGAAGGTAGTAAGGATACCACTACCGGAAGGCAAGGTGCTTACAGTAGTAGGAGAGAGACCCGAAGAGAAAGCGAGATTGTTGATGAGTGCTAAGGCTAGTGATAAGAGATTTTCCTAAGGTATTCCTGGATGATCTATCTGGATTACCGCCTATTAGGGAAATTGAGTTATGGATTGAGTTAATCCCCGGAGCAATGCCGGTAGCAAAGTATCCTTATCGTTTGGCACCGTCTGAATTGGAGTAATTGTCGGGACAACTCAAGGAACTCCAAGACAAGGGTTTCATTCGACCAAGCTCATCGCATTGGGGAGCGCCGGTATTGTTCGTTAAGAAAAAGGATGGTTCTTTTAGGATGTGCATTGATTATAGAGAATTGAACATGTTGACTGTTAGGAATCGTTATCCACTACCTAGAATTGATGATCTATTTGATCAACTGCAATGGTCGCAGTTTTTCTCGAAGATAGATCTTAGGTCTGGATACCATCAGCTGAGAGTGAACGAGGGTGACATACCAAAGACTATGTTTAGGACTCGTTATGGACATTTCAAGTTCACTGTAATGCCCTTTGGTCTGACTAATGCA
>BQNB010060834.1:0-36759 GCA_026074375.1 Tanacetum coccineum
CGGGATTTTACAATTCTTGGATTTAAACCGAGAAAAAATCGTATCTTTCACGGGATTTTACAAAATCAAGAAAAAACCGTAAAAACAAAAAATGACTAGTTCGGTTCTTATGTAAATCACCTAGTTCGGTTCATGCTTGTTCGGTTTGTTAGTTCGGTTGTGTAGTTCGGTTCTAGAAGAAATCAACTAGTTCGATCCTTTAGTTCGGTCCACAAGAGATGTTACTAGTTCGGTTCTCTTGTTCGGTCCACAAGTGATTTCACTAGATCGATTCTCTTGTTCGGTCCACAAGTAAGTTCACTAGATCGATTGTCCTTGTTCGATCCAAACACCACTCGTTCGATTGTCCTTGTTCGATCCAAATACACACTACTCGATTGTCCTTGTTCGATCCAAATACACACTACTCGTTCGATCCAAACACCACTCGTTCGATTGTCCTTGTTCGATCCAAACACTACTCGTTCGATTGTCCTTGTTCGATCCAAACACTACTCGTTCGATTGTCCTTGTTCGATCCAAACATACACCACTCGTTCGATCCTCAAAGGAAAATGTAGTTCGGTCCAAACCTAAAAACCACTCGTTCGGTCCTTGAGAAGTAAACTCGTTCGGTCCAAATAGAAAACCACTCGTTCGGTCCTTGATTATTTTGCTCGTTCGGTCCTGACAAGAAGATACTAGTTCGATCCAAACAAAGTCCACTCGATCGATCCACTCTCGTTCGATCCTCCTAGTTCGATCTTCCTAGTTCGATCCTTGAAGGTGTAGACTCGTTCGATTGAGACACCAAGAACTCGTTCTTTTCGTCCTTGCGTTTTGCTTAGCCACGCACGAAGTAACCACGATTACAACAAAATTACAAACACTAAATCGAACCAAATCGAGGTACATAAATCGAACCACTTCGCTTAAAAAAAACGAAACCACGAAACAAAAAATTACAAACACTAAATTAACAACGAAAACTAACAAACACTAAACCCACCCGTGGCGAATGATACCAAATGTCAATAACCCAAAATCACTTTCACTTCATAATTGGAACAAGAAAAATAAGATGAGAAGAATGGAAGAATTGTAGAGAGAAATAAAGAGGTGGAAGGTTTACACATACACTCAAATGAGAAAAATGGTAACCAACCCCCTCTCCATACTTGGAGAGGGGTATTTATACTTAATACCAAGAGGCTTTCATGCCTTGGTATTTCTACGGGCCGGGCTCGGGATTACTTGGGCTTTCGCCCGATACACGTGACCGGTTAGATTACATTTAAGAGCCCGTTTACCCGTCTGGCCCAATACAACGTATATTAATTTAGTGACCGAGACCTAATATAATTATGAACGAACTTCCATTGTTCGACTCAATATTTTGAGGCTAACATTATTTTTCTTCGTCTACGTGAGTTCGTGGCCATAGAAGATTTCCATTTTATAGTGGTTCATGGATAATCCATGTGAAAGAATGGTTCCTAATGAATAAATTCTTTTAAAAACTAGAAAGCCAACAAATGGCATTTCTAGTGACTACCATATTTCCTAACTATCACTAAAACTAAGTATATCATATACCAATCTATAATTTACGTAATTAGAGAGTGAGACGTACCTTAGCCTTCAAGAAAAATTGCTTTAAAATCTTCAAGGTAGCAAGCTTTAAGGATGAGGATTTATGGAAATCCTATATGGGTTCTTCAATTTGTTTGACGAAAGTCAAAGGGTGCTTGTAGATGATTGACCTCGGAAGATATGATGATTTAGCCATTTGGTCCCCATCGTTTCATAGGTCCGAAGTTATTGTTTTCGAACATGTTTTGTATTTGATTTGAACACATGCATGGTGAACATCTTCCACATTGAGTAAAGCTTGGTTGGTGTGGAGATCCAAATCATTTCATCAGAGAATGTCCGAAACAATCAAAATATCAAAATCAAAAGGCGTTTGTTGGAGGATCTTGGAGTGATAGCGACGAAGATGAAGAGGAGAAGACAAAGGACGAAAAGTGTCTTCTGTCTCAAGCTTCTAATGAGGTACTTTTCGAAACCGAATTGTGGAAAACTAGAAGGGGGGTTGAATAGTTTACCGCTTTTTAATTTAATATTTATGTTTGTTAATAAAAACTAAGATTCGACTTTATGTGAATTCAACACTTGCACAATATAAACAATATACTTATCTAAACAATTAATAGGATAGTATGAGCAAATAAGGTAAGACAAGAGATAAGAGTAAGAACAATCAAACCACAACGCGAGAATTTATAGTGGTTCGGTAACGAAGCACCTCTTCGCCCTACTCCACTCCTCGAGCACCAAACTCGAGAGTTTTCTTCACTATGTCAACAAACTCTCTTATGGCGGAGAAAATCGTACATCAATTTCCGACACTAAGCTAGATGTCGAGTTCTAATCTTAGCTAGAACCAATCTATCACGACTTCACAACTTCTTCACTACTTTCACGACTTCACAACACAACTTCACAACTACACAACTTCTTCACACCTTAGTTTTCTTCACACCACTACTTCACTACTTCACTTCTACTTTCACACCTAACTATCACAACTTGGATGAATCACCCCGATCTAACTATACTTACAACAATCACCAAGATCTAACAACTACACAACTTTACAAGATTTACAAATGATTTACAAGTTATGATATGGATGCAATAAGATTGCAACAACACACAAAGGTGTAATACTTCTTCACTTGATGATGGAAGTATTCTTCTCTTGCACTTGAGGAATTGAGCTTGGATCACTTGGAAACAAAGCTTTATGATTAGATGATCAAAGGATTTTAATGAGATGTGTGGGCTGTTTTAGATCAGAAAGAATGAGTGCAAAAGGTGAGAAAATAGTGGGGAAAAGTCCAGTATTTATAGGACAAACTGGAGGAGCGTCTACCTATGGGCGGTCCCCTTAAAATTAAGGGGCCGCCCGTGTATTTAAGGGGGCCGCCCTAGACTAGGGGCTCCCCAGTTTGTCTTTTGTGTAAGGGGAATTTTCTGGAACTTTTCTAGCCGTTTTAGGTCCGAAAATTTGAATTTCAAAATGTTTATTTTGAATAAAACATTTCTTTTAATTGTAGAAAATGTTTTGTAATGTTTATAAAAATGTTTACAACATTTTATAAAAGTGTGAGGTTGAATAAAAATTTTCTTTGATCATAAAATGCATTAAGCATTTATTTATTCATACCTTTAAGTGATATAATTTTCGAAATGAAAATTTACTACTAATTACTTGTTTACGTTTA
Organism: Tanacetum coccineum; assembly: GCA_026074375.1. Classification (NCBI taxonomy): domain Eukaryota; kingdom Viridiplantae; phylum Streptophyta; class Magnoliopsida; order Asterales; family Asteraceae; genus Tanacetum; species Tanacetum coccineum. The sequence continues at coordinate 3,270 of BQNB010060834.1, forward strand.
ATTTTACATTGAATGTTTTTATATTTTGTGATTATCAAAACGTAAAGATGTAAAAAATATTAATAATGTTTTTAGGCATTATTTCTATCAACAATTTATTTATTTTTTTATGATTTAATTTCATCATATTTTTTAAAATTTTATGCTCTTTAATTCAACATCCATTTTGATATATTTTTATTAATTTTTAGTTTTTTTTATTTTTAATGCCCGCGAGACCGCTGCTTTGCGCGGGTTCCATGCTAGTTATATTATAAAGAACTTAAGGCATTTTATTTTTAGCAAGTCTTAAAATTTCATACTTTTAAACTTACTTATTATGGAAATATAAGTATGTGCAATCTTTACCATCCATCTCATTTTAGGGAATCACATCTTAGACTACTTTTATCAGTCACCGCAAAAAACACCTCATCACCGGACACATCAACGTCACATCAGCTTTCTCTCTCCTACTTTTAACCCTCACTATCTCTCGCACTTCACTATTATCAATCACAAAACCCCTCGCCGGAAACTAAAACTTTTATTATTCATAAATTAAAAATGTTATAGAAATAACTAAAAACATAAACATATGGAATTAAAAACATAAACATTACATAGATAAATGAAAAATGTAAACTAAAACGTAAACTAAAATGTATTTTGTTGACATATTTTATTAGTAAAAATAATAGTGAGAGTAAAAAGTATATAATTTGAAGTTGTATTTAAAAAAACTGAAGTTTAAAAAGTATTTATATGTAAATAAAATAATAGTGGGAAAGTTTTTTTTATTAACACAAATACCACCGGCCCCTGAATTACACAATGCCCCAAACGTGACCTCCTCACCATTGTGAGCAAATATTCCATTTCCTCACCCCGTGAGTATGTTAGCTTTTATTGGAGGTCACGAGTGAGCTTTGCTCACGAAATGCTTCACGAACACCCCTCGCCAACCGATAAAAGCAGTCTTAGAGTGACATGTGTCATTTCTTAATTAAAAAATCACTTTTATTTTTAAATTGAAATATATTTTTATCTATTTATTTTTTTATGATCTAATTTCACCATATTTTCTAAAATTTTGTGCTCTTTAATTCAATATGAATTTTGATATATTTTTATTAATTTTTAGTTTTTTTCATTTTTAACGCCTTCAAAATCGCTACTTTGCACGGGTACCATGCTAATTAATAATGAAGCATGTTACATATGTGTAACCTTCCTGTAAAAAGCCAAAAGGGCCATGGGTTAAGAGATATCAAAACCCTCGCCCATAAACCACTCATATAAATTTAGATATTTAAGTTATATAATAAGTTCATTATAAAAGCTTAGCTAAACACCCTTTAAAAAGGACTTTCACTTTGGAAACTTTTGAGCAAATAGCAAAGTTTTTGTACACTTCTAAATATGTTTTCCTCACGGGTGGCAAGAAAAATGGAAACGAAACATAATTATTTGGCCTAACGAATAAGACTTAAAACTCTATCACGTATCCTAACAACGAATACCAAATGCCAAAACATATTTTACTAACCCCAAACTTCGTCAAACGGGTTTTGTGGTACTCTAAACTATTACACTGTGTTCTCGAGTTAGAGTTAAGAAAAAAATAAAAATAAAATAGAAGAGATTGTATTCTTGAGTAGTATTTAAGAAGGAAAAGAAAAAGAAATGAAATAAAAGTTAGTGTTATTTTATTCATTATTAAAGTAAAGTGTTTCTTTTCAATTTTGTGAGGAAAATGTTTACTTTATATTTCTTTACTTTTCTTTAATGACAAAACTCAAGACCACAGTGTTAAAGGTATATCATTCTACGTGCACGAGTTTGACTCGCTCATGTGACACATGCATGCGCAGTCTATTGCTTGACGGAAAATAGTTTCAAACGTATCATCTGTTGTTATAGAATTGTTCTCTTGAAAGATTAATCCATCAATTGTCTGCAACTGTTGCAACTGTTCAAATTTAATTAACTTCTTTATAAAAAATCTTCACTCTACCAATTTAAGCTAAGTCATCAGACTTTTTTTTGGAAAGGCTATATATTGACAAAGCGGAAAACCGCAACCAAAAACAAACGGCAACTACTTCGACAACAAAAGGAAGCAGACCCGACAAACTACAAAGGAAAAACACACTACAGCTAAATGGACAAAACACCTCAGGCAAACCATTAAAGGAAAGAACCATTAAAAACCCAAGCTAGGCCCAAACAAACTATACCAAACGAACAAGGAGAAGGCAACCCAAAACACCAAAAAACAAAAAGAGTAGATCATGGAGCCGATATCAAGGACTAAAAACCAAGCAGCATAGACAGCGACCTGAGCCAAACCTGGAAAACGACTAATAAAACAGCTCAAAAGGCTTAGAAATCCATTTATTCCAGTTAGCCCTCTTCGAGATTGAGAGACGAGCTGAAATCCATGTCTTAGACATTCTTTCGATAGCGGGAAAGACATCATAATCTTAGCTAACGAATCACCAGAAGCATAAACCGCTCTATTCCGTCAATTCCAAATGACCCAAAGAGCGATTTGAAAAACACCATTAAGGACCTTTCGAATATGCAAACACCTATTGGAATCCATTGTTCGAATTGGTTGTCTATTATTCGGGAAGTTTCGGCCTTAAAACTTCAAGGTATAGACTTTCTATCTCATTGTAAGCGTCGTGTTGGTTCAGGTATGCAAACTCGCTTCTGGGAAGATCTTTGGTTAGGTGAGGTTCCTTTCAATGAGCTTTTCCCTAGGTTGTACGCCCTGGAGAACAACAAGGAATGTTCAGTTGCGGTTAAAATGCAAGGCGAGATCGATAGCTCTTTTCGTCGCCATGTCAGGGGAGGTGTGGAAACTCAGCAGCTCGAAAACATTCAGGATTTGGTTAGGTCGAAGGTTCTTTCTAATGTAGATGATAGATGGGCTTGGGACTTGAACGGGGGTGGGGACTTTTGTGTTAAAGATGCTCGTGACCTTGTGGACGAGGTTCTACTTCCAAAAGAGAATGTTGCTACGAGATGGATTAAGACTATTCCTATTAAGGTGAATGTTTTCGCGTGGAAACTCCACCTTGATCGCCTCCCCACTAGGTCTAACCTTCTCAAACGTGGTATTCAGGTGCAATCTTCTTTATGTCCGATATGTAATGTCTTGCAGGAAGATACATCCCATCTTTTCTTTTCCTGTGACGTGGCTTTAGCTATTTCTCGGCTTATATGTCGATGGTGGAACGTTTCTTGGAGCCCTGTTGATTCTTATTCGGGCTGGTTGGAGTGGTTTAATTCTATTCGATTGGGCTCCAAGCTTAAAGGGATCCTAGAAGGCGTTTTTTATGTGTCTTGGTGGTGCTTGTGGAATTTCCGTAACCAGCTTCTTTTTGCTTCCAAGAAACCGCGCAAAGAGACTTTGTTCGATGATGTTGTTTCTCGTTCTTTCATTTGGAGTTATTCTAGATGTAATCTAAAGTTTACTTGAGATTGTTGGCTTCAACATCCTTATTTGATTGCTTTGTAATTGTTCTAGCTCCTTGCTAGCTTTCTAATAAAAGTTGTCGTTCAAAAAAAAAAAAAAGGAAACGAGATAGGGGTGTCCAAATTCCACCAACTCCATATTTTCCTCCAAATAGGGATGACCCGCGGACAAGGGATGAGACAATGATCCACCTACTCAATTTCGAAATCACAGAAAGGGCAATTAGTGGATGCCAAAGAGATACCACGGGAAGCAAGATTGGCACGCGTAGGAAGCCTATTTAACGAGGCTCTCCAAACACAAATGTTGACCTTACGGGGGATCCAAGAGTTACGACGATGACTTTCACCAATAATATGATCACTAAAGGAGATAAATTGAATCCTAGATGAAAGAGTTTTGACATTATATTTGCCCGAATCCTCGTATGACCACACCCATTTGTCAGAGCCTCCCGCGGATAGAGTGAGAAAGCCAATTAAAGAGACGAGATCAGAGACATCATTGATAGCTCTACCCCGAGGGGGAAACGCCAATTCCAATTTCCACACCAAGCTCCATTATCGAACTTCCAACGATCTTTAACAAGGCAATCTTTACAAGAATCGAGGGCATATAATCTCGGGAAGATGTCCATAAGACGATAACCATCCCCACACCAAGGGTCCTTCCAAAATAGAGTAGATCCTCCGTCTACAACTTTACGCATAAACGATAATCTGAAAGAGTCATCAATAGCTTCAATTTTCTTAACCGCTTTAATTATATCCACCACCCAAATCCCCCCTGACTTAAAGTTGTTAAGAGGCGAATTAAAACCCCCCTCCGAGCCATAGAACTCGTTAATAACCACACGCCAGAGACCCTTGTCATCTGACAAGAATCTCCATTTCCATTTCCCTAAAAGACTCAGATTTTTTGCGTGAAGGCTACCCACTCCCAAGCCCCCGAATTTAGGATCAAGCAAGATAGAATTCCATTTAACCCAATACATACCTGACTTCCCCTCCTTAAATCCCCAGAAAAAACGACATCTTAAAGATTCCAACGCGTCAATAATCTTAACAGGCGATTTGAAAAGGGACAGATAGAAGATAGGAATACTACCAAGGACCGACTTAATGAGAGTAAGCCTTCCACCTATCGACAAAGACTTGGCTTTCCAGCTAGAAAGTCTATTTCTAACCCGGTTCAACACCGTATCCTAACCTTCACACAACCGCATTTTTCGACCAACGGGAAGCCCAAGATAAATAAAGGGGAGCGAATCATGAACACAACCAAGAGAAACGACAACCTCTTCAACCACTTCAATTGGAACACCAACTCCAATAATCCTACTCTTGGCCAAATTAACCTTAAGACCCGATCCCAATTCAAAACATTTGAGAATATGAATAAGATTATTAGCATTCCATCTAGACCATTCGCCAAAAAATAACGCATCATCCGCGTACTTAAGAAGGGAGATGTTAGCTCCATTCGAAGCAAGAGAAATCCCGTTATAAAGACCCACACTGCACGTCTCTAAAATGGTCACCTGAAGGGCTTCGGCAACCAAGAGAAAGAGAAAAGGCGATAGGGGGTCGCCTTGACGCAATCCCCTTTCCATCTTAAATTCCTTCGATGGAGAGCCATTTATCATAACAGAGATGGAGGCCGAAGAGAGACAAGAATATATCCATTTTCTCCATTTTAGCCCGAACCCCATTTGTCTCATAACACTTAAAAGAAATTTCCAATTTACACTATCGAACGTCTTTTCGAAATCAACCTTAAAGAGCAGCAATTTTTGATTTTCCAACGAGGCCATTCTAATTATTTCGTTAGCGATGAGACAGCCATCTAAAATTTGTCTACCTTCAATGAACGCCGATTGATTTGGTCCGACAACCGAGTCAATGACGCGAGCCAAACGAGAAGAAAGTAACTTAGAGATGACCTTGTAAACACATCCGATAAGGCTGATAGGGCGATAATCAGAGAAACTAAGGGGATCATTCTTTTTAGGAATTAGGACCACAAAGGAGGCATTACACCCATTAGGTAAGTCATCAAACTTAAAGTGAGCCATTGATGAAAAAGAGGCTCGAAACTGTATATGCAGATAGTCCTACTTTCTCTACGATATTTTTTGACGGTATATTAGTGGTTGTGTTGGCGGTGAGTTGAGGCAGTGACAGTAATTCAGTGAAGCAGAACAGGATATCCAAGTTGGAATAGTTTCTTCTTTTAGGTGTATTTTGTTTGCTGATATTTGTGACCGGAAGTGCACTCCATTATAAATATACTCTATTCCTTTATTCAATTCTTGATGAAAAAAATCCCCTAGTTATATGTACTTCGTCTAGTGGCATACAAATACCTCCCCACCTCGATATACTGTTATTAAAAGAAATCTATTAACCCAGAAAACACCACCTTGTTTCCAATATAAATTGGAGCCATGTTAAGGTTTTTTTTTTCAGTGACTTACGTGGAGTTGGGAGGAACAAAGTTGTTAGAAATTTTGATATGGCTCCACTATGGTCAATTTGTCGTCCTTGTATTACAAAAAGTAGTTTCAGATAATAACGTGCGACAATTACTTGTTATGTCGAGAAGAAACCCTACCACGAAGGAAAAAAAGAAAAGATGTTTTGAAGCTATTTTCCGTCAAGCAATAGACCGCACAAGCATCTGCTAGTCACATGAGCGAGTCAAACTCACCGCAGGGTACTAATTGGACCTGGTTGTCAAGTTTGAGGCAGTATGCTATACCTCTTATATAGTTTAGGGTCCAACAAAACTCATATGACCATGTTTGGAATAGTAAATTACATTTTGGCCAATCTCAAATATTTATCAGCTTCTTCAAAGCCATGTATTTTGAAATGTTGGTTTGAAGATTTTAAAGTTATCTGGAACATATACAATAGAGAGTAATTGCATGTCACCAGTCATAAGCAAGACAAAATCACAAGTGAAAATACGCACAAAGTGAACTCAGGTTTTGATTACAGGTTTTCGCCTGATAGTTATGCTAAAAAAGGGGTTACATCCAATCAAGGATTATCCTTTTTTGCCAAAATAATAAACTCAAGAATAAACCAGAAATTTTGCATCTTCATATTTCATTCAACCAAAGTTTTGATACATACATTTTTTTGCCAAAATAATAAACTCAAGAATAAACCAGAAATTTTGCATCTTCATATTTCATTCAACCAAAGTTTTGATACATACATTTTTTTGCCAAAATACATCAACAGCTATAGCTTGCACGTTTATAAAGGAATACCTTCTATATTCGTCGTCATCGGAAAAACAAAATCCTGATCAACGGAAAACTAGTCCGAATCCGCTATCTCTCCTTCCTCCAATTCTTCTTGAACAGCTTCACAGTCGATATTTTCTTCTTTCATTGGTAAATCATCACACAAACCATCAAAATCAAGAAAATCATCAGGGTTCGTCTCTGAGATAAGATTGGAATAAACGTCAACCAACTCGGTGTCAAAGTCAAAGTTCATCAAATCATCAACTCCAAGTTCGTTATCGATAGACTGTTGCTCTTGTGTATCTATTTTGCTATTTGATTTATTCATGAGATCTAAAACAAGAGGATCTGAAGAGTCGTCATCTTTGATTTCTTCTTCCTTGAAGTACACCCCTTTAGGTTCCGGTTGACTATCATTGACCGGGTTTGTCTTAGGTTGCTTTGGACGAGTAATAATGTCCTTAACAACTTTAAAATCTACGTTATGTGAAGGAAGGAACACGTGAATGACAGGATACTCTATAATAACTAATTTGGCTAATTGTTCACTGAGCGGGGCGTGTATGTCCAACTCGCGGAACGGTGATTTCGGTTGCTACATTCAAACAAAAGCATTGTTGAAACTTTAGAAATTGAAAGCGTAACTATAACATAAATGTGAAATGAGCAGGTCAAAATATGTCATTTTCGTGTGGAAATAAACGGGACGGGTCAGTTTACCCAAATACTCTTTTCATATATAAATAATCAACAGGGGATATAGCGCTATTATTCTAATAATACTATACTTTTTAAAATAAAAAGATATTATGCTTGAAATTTATGCTTTGGACGACTTTAGACTAGTTCAACGGTTAACCAAATTGATTTGCTTTTTTCTAGGCACAACAAAATAAAAACCATTTTACATGTTTGACCCCTTAGAGATGAAAAACACAACTCAAATTTTATTGATACATAAATAAAAGAAAGTTGTCCAAAAAGCATATTGGTTTGTGTTATATACAGGAGCAGAGAAGATGGCCGAAAAATTAACTAAAGAAACTGAACACACGACAACAACAACAAAAATACCAAAGAGTAAGATAGACGAAAACCTGTGGGTGTTTGCTGATAAAAAACTTGAGAGATTCCACAGGCTCGAGACAATACGGACGCAATGGGTGATTCAGGGGTCCAGGTTTTAGATGGTTCTGAATCACTGAGCAGATACTTGAACTTTCACGAACTCTGAAATAACACATGTGTAAATGTGAGTACGTGAACGGTAATTTAGACGGAAGGATTAAATGCAACTAGACTAGTATTTTTATAGTTATGAATCATAAATAAGTAAGCATTACTCATGGTCGATCAACTTAACGTTGGTTGAATGAAAGCGCCATTCTATTGTCCAAGAGATAGATTTCCATCTGAAAGAAAACAAATCAAAAACCACGTGTTTCAATAATTTTATAAAAAAAACCCATGAGATTCATCGCTGACCAAAAGTCAAAAGATCGCTAATACGGAGTAAGGTGCAATAACAGTAAAGAAATTCAACAAAAATAATGTTTCTATCACTTTTTTCCAACTAGTCATACCTTCCAGTAAATAGTGATTTAATTAGTTTTACCTTAAGGAGATAGCGTTATGTTAATGTCATTAAGAGAAATGCGTCAAATACCATTTTGGCCAAAAGTGGAATCAATAAGCAAAAAGTGATCTAACTTTTCCTTAACTGGCTAAACAGAAGGATCAGTAAGCAGAAAATGTGCTTAATTATAATATGCAATTATTTCTTGTAATTTATCAGATATTATAAGGATGCTAGCTCAGGTGTGAAAAAGATTACCTGTGGTTAACAAATGTGCGGTTGGTTTCCCTTTTTGACATTCCAGTTGGCAAAAAGAAAAGTCTAATGCTCCGACACCGAGCAGCATGCAACAACTTTCTGAGAGGAATTGGAAGGTCAGCATAATATCTCCCGCAGATCTGCAATCTCCTTCTCTTGGCGGAATCAGCTATTCTTTTCACATCCTCGAGCATGTTGTAATCTGCTTGTGAATAAACAAATTCATAACAATTGCAGTTGTCAACTGATTGATAATTAACCTCATATAAACTTCATACAAAATTCAAAAAAAAATGTAAGTATCAAACAAAACATCATCTTTGAAGCGCGTATAAATCATTCCACATGTGACACCAAATCGATAATAAGATACCAAAACACTAAGTGATTTTGTAGATCATGTCACCGGGAACAAACTTAAAAAGCCTTAAGATTTTCAATAGTAATATGATGTGAAACCATGAGCTAAAAGACTTTAAAACTAAGGCTCAACAGTCACGAGTGATAGGACTAACTTCTTGAAGTATTTTAAAAGATGAACGAGTTAAACTACACTTTCTCTCTTTTTTCTGTATACAATTTCTACAAACGTAACGGTGGTGTGATTTATATTTGATAATGAACCCAAATGTATTCGTTTTCTAAATTTCCAAAACACGGTAATATATAACCTAAAGCAACAGCATCACCAAACCATACATATGCATAATGTTTTTTTAACTAAATTTCCAATACGAATATGTCCAACAAAAAGAAACTCAAAACTGATTATCATAGCTTGCTATCCCATATTCCATGACAAATTACAAACACCATAAGATTTTTCATATCGCATTTAAAAAGTGATTGGCTTTACAAACGAAATCTTAATTTTTGGTTGCAGACAACCCATTATTCTTGAAATGATTTTAGATACAATAACAAACCCAAATACCCAAATCTTTTTGCAGCTATATTGTCCAAAATGCTCACTTTTGCAATCTCTAATATTTTTCTCGAAACTTCAGCAACAAAGACAAAGTTTGCAATAAAAAGCAAACAATCTGGTCAAAAATCGAGTCACACTGATATCATGTAACGCCCACTCGGGTATCCGTTCGGTCAACTAAAACCCATGGTGGAAGGATACTGGCAGGCCACAACTTCAAGGTTGCCAGGGGCTCATATATCTTATCTCCTACCGATGTAGGACGGGTTCTCACATATTAATTACTAAGCAAACAACAAACTTGCAACAGCAAGAAACTGATACGAACCTATCCCATACTAGGCTTGTATCGGTTCATAAGTCCAAGTGTAGAACTCACTCAAAAAGCTAGCATATTTGAGGAGGGGAAGCCTATTTTTATAAACCATTAACCAATCCCATACTTGGCCGATGTGGGATCATAACAATACCCCACCCTTAGAAAAACCAACGTCCTCGTTGTTCACGACTATGTTGGTCACGGTTGGCACCCCTCTTTGGGTCCAAGCCACCACTCCATAGGCCACCACTCCGAGCTCTTTGGTCACGGCTATGTTGGTTACGGTTGGCACCCTCTTTGAGTCCAAGCCACCACTCCATAGGCCACCACTCCGAGTGTTGGAACCTCGAAAGGTAGGGCTAGCTCTGATACCAATTGGTACGAACCTATCCCATACTAGGCTCGTATCGGTTCATAAGTAGAACTCACTCAAAAAGCTAGCTTGTTTGAGGAGGGGACACCTAGACTTTATAAACCATCAACCAATCCCATACTTGGCAGATGTGGGATCATAACAGAAACATGCAAACAAATAGTAGGAAACTAACAATTAGTTCCAAGCCCTAATTACCCATAAACAATTACTAAATTAGGCAAATTCAATAAACTCAAAATCAAGGAAAACTAAAACATGGGTTTTGATGGGTATTTACCAGACAAGATAGTGTCATCATTAAATTTAGAAATTGGAACAAATTCAGTTAGTTGATGTCGTTTGCCAGTACACCCAGTTCGTTTTTTGTGAGCTTTAACACATGGGAGACTACATGACCGTACGGAACAGCCTGGACATTTGTACTTGAATATGTTTGTTTTACATTCGTCGCATGATTTAGATGGTGAGTTCATTTGTGGGTTTGTTGCGGGAGGAACTGCTGTGTCTCCCATTGATAGAGGTTTAAGAAAGGTAGTCTAGGGTTTATGTTTATGAAGGCTGAAACAAGTTCCCTGCTTTTAAGTTGTCATTTTGAATAGGGGCAGTTTGGTTATTTATGAGAAATCATTACATTATTTGCTATGGGTTTGAATCACATTGTTCGGTTAGGTTTGCTTCATTTCTCTTCACATTTAAGATATGTTTGGCGTAATCGGTTGGAGCCGGGGCTGGGGCTTATATTATAAGCCAAAATTAAAATTTGTATTTTTTTAAACTTGTTTGGCAAATTGGCTGTGACTGATGCTTATTATTGTAAAATTACTAAAAATGACATAATTAAATAAATTTTTTGGTATATGTTAGATATTTTTAAAGGTATATAAGTAATTTTTGGTTCATAAGCCCCGGGCTAAAGTTTTTAGCCCCTTTTATAAGGTTGTGGCTTATAGAGGCTTATGACTCCATAAGCCTGCGTGACAAACGGGGCTTATTTTATAAGCCGGCTTATTTTAAAAGCCCAAGCCCTAATAAGCCCCTATAAGCTTGTATCCAAACACACCCTTAGAGAGTGGGGTGTGGTGGCTTAAGCCACAAAACAAAACGGGTCTCACAGACTGCCACATCAGCTTTTCACTCCCAATCAAAAATACTCTTTCACTTATAACACACCTTCACCTCTTCACTTGGGTCCCACCACTAATTATTTTTTTTCTTTTCAATTTTTTTCACACAAACATAATTTATTTAACACAAATTAAAAATACAAACATACGGAAATAAAAAATACAATACGGAATTATACGAAAATTAAAAATGCAATACGGAATTTAAAATTACAATACGGAATATAAAAAACATTACATAATAATGTTAAGCTAATGAAACCGTATCCTTACGAAAAACCTTAACCACGTTTTTCTTTGTAATGTTAAGGTAATGCTCTGATGGTTTAGGAGTAAAAACAGAGACATTAGCAAGTATCATAGCAGCTCCTACATGAATATCCTTTCCATAAGTATACTGTCCCACGTACTGTACCCGAGAGATCTTTCATAGTTACATTTAGATTGTCAAGACAATTCGAAGAACAAGATTTCACTATTGCAACAACTTGTTTAAGTTTTTTCTTTTCCAGAAAGTTATTGATGTCCCCCAAACACCCAGTTACAGTGCCACCAGTAGAAAGCACATAGTTAGTGGCGCTAATCCACGCCCCACTGTTAAAATCAGAATCCTCACCCACATCCTCAACAACTTTCTGCATATATTCTTGTGTCGACATTAAAGCCCCATCCGAATCAAGAATAAAAATATTTTCTTTAAGCTGTTTGGCTCGTTAAACAAGACCCGCAGGACCGGGTATAATCCTAACTGGATTTGGGGTTGAGGAAGATGGTTCAAAACATGTGCTACTAGAGACCTGACGGTACACGCAGACAGGTATTACCGAAACAGGAAGTTTAGGTGTAAATGCAGATGTGTTCAACACGTGCGCTACTAGACGAACGCAGAACAGGTGTTATATTGAGATCAGAATCGTCTATATCAAGACTGTATTCCCAGGAATCATTTTCGTTAGTGAAATTGGGATCCATCTGGATAGTTGGATATTTGGATAGTTGGATAGTTGGATAATGAAGATGTGTGAAAGTAATGAGTGGAGATGTGAGGTTATTTTATAACGAAAAAATGTTTGAATTCAAAATTTAAAAAATTATAATAATAACGTTATTTAAAAAACAATTTCATTAATATAAAACATTAAATTAAAACAACATTACATTAACATAGGTCCTAGTTTATTAATCTGATGACTCGTAAACTAAATCAATTCTGACCCTCCCAAATGTAAAAAAGAATTCATCATCATCAGCTTGTTTTTGCCTAATCTTCTCCTCCCGTGCTTTTGCATCCATTGCTTGTTCTTTTAGTGTTTCTCTTAAGGGTTCTTCATCTAGATGTAGTTGATATCCTCGTTTCATATAAGATATAAAATAGCTGTGACTGAGTGAACAACCAACACTTTCTTGTAAGCGGTGATAAGTATTTTTCCAATAGCCAAGCGAACTTTAGCACCTTATTTTTTCAAGTTTTTTTTGGGCCGCCTTTCCATACATGGAAAGATTCAGCCGTGTATCTTTAACAGAACCTTCTTTAAGAAACGTCGATCCAAAGCACGGCTCTCTTGTGAAATGACATTACATTTCTCGTAAGCTTTTTCTAAGATCGTCTAGTTGTGCATTTAAATTTCAAATTGCAAATTGCTAAATCAGAATCGCGATTTTGCAGACCGTTATCTTCGTCAATTAGTTTGTGAACCAAACCATCGACTTCAAAATCGGTTATGTGTGAAAGTGAACAAGCCCATTTAAAAATCTTAACAAGGTATATGATATAATTTTTGTTTGGGAATAAATATGAAATTTAGGTTAAAAGAAGTGGTATTTATAGTATAAAGAGGGTATAATTTTAAAAAAAATTATTATAAACACAACGGCTATAAAAATATATACGTTTTAAAGTTTCTTGTCCGTTTCCTTCGTCGTAGCAGTGGCGAAGGAGCATGTTTTTTGCAAGTGGCGAGCCATGGTGGTATGGTGGCGAGCAAAGTGGCGAAGCCACGTAGGAGTGGCGAGCATGCTTCGCCACCATACCCCACTCTCTTAGTAGCATGTTACAAGGTTGTCAAGAGCATGGGGTATGGTGGCTATTTGCTTCGCCATTTCCTACGTGGCTTTCGCCACCCACTCGCCACCACACCCCTAACTTCGCCACCCACTCGCCATTGCTTTGCCAGTTCCATTTTCGTTGGTTACCCAACGTAGAAAACGACAAACAAAAAAAAGGTATACAACCATTGAACGGCTAGATTTTTAAAAGTAAGGGGTATTTTTTTTATCCACTCTTTTATTATAAATATATCTTTTTAACTTCATTTTCAAAACAAAAAATCATACAAACTTTCTATTAATTCTCTCAAAACACAAACAAAATAATGTCTCAAAATCCAAATGAGCAAGAGTATTTCACTAACCTTCTCAATCCTAACTCGTCATACCAACAAGAAAATGCCTCAAACCCATCTACACCATCGTCACAAAACACAATTTCTTCGTCGTCATACCAACAATATACTCCTTTTGGTACGCAATATGGTATGGCTCAAAATGTCACCCGAACAAATTTTTCGTCAACAACAACAAGCGTTTCATAACCACCAACTCAACAACCAATTCCAAAATCTCCAACATCAACGAAAAGCGCCATTCCAAAATCTCCAAAAACAACCAGAAGCTTTTCAACAATCACAGCCTTAACTGCGATTCAAATAACCACAACCACAATCACCCACCAAAGATAACCGTAGAGGCAAAAGAATGGCGAAAAGAGCCGCAGTGGATTTGGTCGAGGACGACGAGGAGGAAGAGCATACTCTCAGTTTGGCATGAATTGGACCATGACGAAGACATTTTGCTATGTCAGTGTTGGGTCGAAACCTCCAAGAACGGCGAAATCGGAGCCGACCGAAGCGAGGATTCGTTTTGGGGATAAATTATGCAAGATTTCAACACTAGTACAGTTTTTGGTTTTCGTATCAGGCATATGCTTACGGGTAAATAGAGTAGGGTAAACGGTGATTGCCAAAAGTTCAACGCTATTTACAAACATCTTGAACGTAAAAGCGGGGAAAATGAGGCTGATCATATCGAGAATGCAAAGATTAATTTTGCAGCTCAACAGCCAAAGGGGAGAAACTTTATGCTAGAGCACGCGTGGCGTATTTTAAAAAAATCATTCCAAATGGGACGCCCCGAAACCCCTTGATAAGGAGGATCACCTCAAAATTTTCAGGCCTGGTGTGAGACCTCGTCCCGCTGGCAAAACTCGACCCGTAAAAAAGACCAAATTTGAAATGACGGGGAGCATTGGGAGAAGTGCATCGGGTGCATCGGGGTCTATATCATATTCTGTATCTGAGGATTTAAGGCGCAAATTACAAGCAGGAACATCCGCATACGAGGCGAAGAAACAAAAAGAATTGGCAATTACGGAGTTCAAGGAATTGGATTTTCTTACGATTGATCCTGATACGTTGCCGGAACCTAAAGCGAGCATTATCCGAAAGAAACAAGAAAAAATAACTGCAAAATATAATCAACAGTGACTGGGCAATATTCTTGTTTTTTATTTATCGTATTTTTTTCGTACGTTTTTTAAATTCATATTGTATTTTTATTTTCGTATTGTATTTTTATTTCCGTATTGTATTTTTATTTGAATGAAATGAATATAGTTTGTGTGAAAAAATAGAGAAAAAAATAAAATGGTGGGTGGTGGGGCTTAAATGGTAGGGTATGTTATGAGGGATGGGGTATTTTGAGATGTTGTGTTGAAATGATGTGTGATAACGCCTAAATTATACATGTTTTCGGCGGCGTTATTTGCATTTATTTGATCATTTCTCGTGAACTTTCGGTACTTAATCGACTATATTTGCTATGATAGGTTCATGGTATGTGTCGTGGAAGAAAACAAAAGAATACACGAAGATTTGAAGCTTAAACGAAGAAATAACTGAAGATAAAGATCTCCCGACACTTGTTCATTGTTTTGATCATAACTCGGTCATACGAACTTCGTTTTAGTTGGTTCAAGCGGTCACATGAGCAGAATTCAATTATCTACAACCATATAAAAGGCCAACTGCTGAAAATGACCAAAAGTACGGCGCACTTTTCACCAGAACTGAAAAGTCCTTTAACACCCAAAGTGCGGCGGTTTTACCAAAAGTGCAGCGCACTTTTGGAGTATCTGTCTATTATTAAATAACGAGAACTGATGATTGTTTTAATTAGGGTTAAGGATGAATTGGGGAAGAAGTTGATTTTGGGTGATATGAATATAGATCGTAGGATAAGTGTTTAAAGTGATATGAAACCCTACAACCAAACCTGGTACTTTGATTTTTGCCAAAACAGACCCCCAAAGTGTATAACGGGAAAATTCTAACGAAAAACGGGAAAAAATAGGTTAATAAAATGTCATGTCAGATTTATTACTAACCATGGCTACAATAGAAAGATTAGCATATGCGTTGCACACAAAAGAATAATTAAAAGTTGAATGCCTACAAAAGAAAAAGGGGAAAACTTCGATGCATTTTTAGACCATTAGCCCTTTTTTAAACAAATAAACAATATTTTAGACTACTAATGGGCCTCAAGGCCAATAAGCTAAAACTATATTTGGAAAGCTAAAAGCGAACTTTTGGTAACGATTATACTTCAGATATACATTTTGATAGTCAAAATGGTCAATTGAAGGAATGCGACTTGATAAATGTCGTTTTTGTTCGAAATGGCTTTTAATTAAGGAAAAGTGATTGAGAAAAAGAGGTTTAAAAACCTTGGCAACGTCTTATGAACGAATGGTTCATGTCGAAATTTTATAAAAATATTAAGAATACATTATTAAAAATATGATTTCTTCAAACCCCGACAAAAGGACAAAATAAATAAAATATTAGTATTTTAATAAATCGACTAAAAGACGAAAATATATTTTATAATTTATTAATGATTTAACGTAACTAAAACATGTCTCTTTTCACAAATTACGCAATTAAACTAAGTAACTAAAGACTACCAGATAGATTACTAGAGCATATTTATTTATAACTATTATCTAAGTTTAGATATTTTCTCGTCTAATTTCCTAAATATTATAAGTGTATATTATCTAACATACATACTTTTATGAATATTCATCGGGTCTAAGTCACCAACCATCACGCAACCAATAACATTAAAAGTGACCGTACAATCACATTTGACTTAAAATCATCACGCCTAATCATACATTTAAAAACACGTATTCTAAAACCGGTCAATTAACTGGATAGGCATTCTGGACGCTGTTGCACACAATTGTTTGATCGTATCCTCAGCTACTTATCACTTTGCATAAAGATGAGTTCTCGTAGCCCCACTTCTTAAACTTTTTTCCGCTAGAGGAAAATGATACTCAAAATTTATTTCAACTACTTTTAATACTTAGCAAAAAATTTTATTTCTTTTTGGACAATGCTATCTGCCTATGTTTGCTTATATGAATGTTATGTGAACACTATGTGAATGCTATGCGAATACTATGATATCTATCTATTCGAAGTACCAATGTGATTTTTTGCCCCACACTATTTAGCCGACTGTGTAGCTCCAGCTGGTAGGCGATAGGTCCGGAGGACTATAAGCGCACGGGGATTCTATTGTTTTGTTGATTTGGGTTGTGATACCTTGGTAATGCAGGTGTTTGATAAGTGAGATATTTAAAAACTATTGCATGGCCATTTTGCTTTCATATTGTACAAATTGTCCATCGCTTAAAAATTATGCATAGCAACTTGGGTTTACTTCTAAACCTAAGAAGCTCACCAACTAATGTTTACTTTTCGTGGTAACATTTTTTAGGTGAAGCGCATGCTCGTTAAGCTCAAGATATAATACCTTAGTGACCTAAGTTATCCCGCAATGGATCATTGTTGAAGGATTGCATTTGAGACTTGTTTTCGTGTGGATGTTCTTAGATTATTCTAGACTTATTTTGCCCCTATAATGGGAGCCGGATTGTAATAAATTTGAACTATGTGATGTGTTCATTGACTATTTTGACACAAGTTTTCATACTTGTCGTTAGAGGATGTTGTGACACTTATGATATGCATTTTTAGATTTCTCTATATTGTATCATGTGTTATGACGATTCATTCTCCGTCACGCCTCGTGATTCCGCCAATGTCGGGGTGTAACAGATTGGTATCAGAGCACTGGTTATAGAGAACTAGGTGGTTTGGCCTAGACTATAACCTAGGAACCTTTATATAGTTGCATGATAGGATCTATGTGTGCCTATTACTTAATTTTGCGCGTATGTATCGTATATTGTATATCGTATATCATATATCATGTATCGTATATCATCTATCGTATTAGTTAAGTCAATCACTGGGTTGTGTGGGCTAGATACCAAGTATAACTGGGAAAGGATGCATCTATAAATACGGTAGCCAACGTAATTATGAATGCATCACAACCCACGTGGACTTGGATATCATGTTCCCTCAAATAGGTGTTAACACCTTAAGACCGTCTATTTTATATAAGCGTACTATAATACAATAGGGCCGTCTACATGCGAAATCCCTCACCGACCTAATGATTACTTGTATCATCCCTCGTGTAGATAATGGTTTCAACAATGGCAACTCACAATGCTGGTCGACGCACTGCTAAAACACAAGGTGAAAGGACAAGTGAACAGGATGGTCGAGAAGGTGAGAGGTCTGGAGATCAAGTGAGAAATGGTAGAGGTGTCCAAGGTTAGTGTTGGAAATTAATATAAGCAACGTTGTGTACGGTTTTCTCCGCCTTAAGGGAGCTTGTTGACTAGTGAAGAAACTCTTGAGTTGGGTACTCGGGGAGTGGAGTAGGGCGAAGAGGTGCTTCATGACCGAACCACTATAAATCATCGTGTCCGGTTTGCATTTCCTTTCACTTATCTCTTTATCGGTAATTTGATACGAAACATTTTAAGATTTTTAATGGAAACGTATTCACCCCCTCCCCCTCTATGATTTCCACAATCATCAATGACAATAACCAGGGTAATGTTAGGACTATGAACAACGGTCGAGGTGGTTGTTCATACAAAGAATTCATGGCTTGTAGCCCAAAGGATTATGATGGGAAGGGTGGTGCGATAGTCTTCACCCACTGGATTGAGAAAATGGAATCGGTCCAGGATATGAGTGGGTGTGGAGAGAACCAGAAGGTTAAGTACACTGACAGTTCTTTTATCGGTAAGGCACTAACCTGGTGAAACTCTCAGGTCCATACTAGAGGTCGAGAAGCTGCAGTTGGCATGACCTGGGAAGACTTTAACAAGGGAGGAATTCTGTCTAAACAATGAAATGCAAAAGCTGGAAACAGAGTTTTGGTGTCATGCCATGGTAGGAGCTGGCCATGCCGCGTAAACTGATCGGTTCCATGAGGTTGCTAGGTTAGTTCCTGATTTGGTTACCCCTAAGAACAAAAGGATTGAGAGGTACATCTATGGCCTTTCTCCACAGATCTGTGCGATAGTGGCAGCAACGGAGCCAACAACAATTTAGAGTGCTATATAAAAAGTGGGGATGCTAACTAATGAGGCAATTAGGAATGGAGCATTGAAGAAGACTACTCAAAAGAGAGGGAATAATGGAGAGCCGAGTAGGGATGGAAAGGATAGGGATGATAATAAGAGGCCCAAAGACTGGAAAGTGTTTGCCACAGTCACAAACTCTGTTAGGAAGGAGTACACTGGTACCGCACCCAAATGCCCAAATTGTAGCTTTCACCATAACCCCGAGACACCTTGTCGTAAGTGTATAAACTGCAATCGCTTAGGGCACTTTGCTAAGGATTGCAGGGCGAGGCCTAGGATGGTGACCCCAATGAATACTAGAAACTCGATTGCTGCTCGTGGGGCGTGTTTTGAATGTGGTGGTACGGACCATTATAAGGCAGCATGTCCTAGGTTGAACCGAGCCCCACGATCAGGAGGAAACCGTCCAAATCAAGTGATGGCTATTAAGGGAGGTCAAGGTCGTAGAAACAATGGTAATAAGGCACGTAGAGGAGCATTCATGATGGGAGCGAGCAGAGGAAGCTCAACAGGACCCGAACATTATGACGGGTACGTTTACTCTAAACAACCAATATGCTACGACACTATTCGATTCCAGTGCCGACTATAGCTTTCTTTCCACTACCTTCATACCTCTGTTAGGCATAGAGCCCAGTGACCTAGGTTTTAGCTATGAGATTGAAATAGCCAGCGGACAACTAGTAGAGATCAATAAGGTCATACGTGATTGTAAACTGGATATAGAAGGTCATACCTTCGACATCTACCGTTTGGACACAGGAGTTTTGATGTGATTGTAGGAATGGACTGGTTGATCTGGCACAAGGCCAAGATCGTTTATCACGAGAAGATAGTTAGGATTCCACTACCACACGGCAAAATACTTAGAGTCTTAGGAGAGAAACCCAAAGAGAAGGTGAGATATCTGATGAGTGCAAAGACCAAAGAGCAGAAACTGAAAGACATCATTATAGTTAGGAACTTCCCTGAGGTATTTCCTGACGACCAATCAGGATTACCACCATCCCGAAAATTCGAGTTTCGTATCGACTTAATCCCTAGAGCAATGCCGGTCGCGAAGTCTCCATATCGTCTGGCGCCCTCTAAAATAGAGGAGTTGTCGAGACAACTCAGAGACCTCCAGGACAAGGGTTTCATTCGACCAAGTTCATCACCATGGGGAGCACCGGTATTATTCTTTAAAAAGAAAGATGGTTCATTTAGGATGTGTATCGACTATAGGGAGTTGAATAAGTTGACCATTAAGAACCGTTATCCACTCCCCAGGATAGATGACCTATTTGATCAACTGCAAGGATCACAGTATTTCTCTAAGATAGACCTTCGATCCAGATACCATCAGTTGAGAGTGCTCGAGGATGACATTCCAAAGACTGCATTTAGAACTCCCTATGGACATTTTGAGTTCACAGTAATGCCTTTTGGTTTGACGAATGCACCAGCGGTATTCATGGACTTGATGAACCGAGTATGTAGACCATACCATGACAAGTTTATGATTGTATTCATAGATGATATTTTGATATACTCTAAGACTAAGGAAGAACATGAGATGCATCTAGGGTTGATCTTAGAACTGCTCAAGAAGGAGAAACTGTACGCAAAATTCTCTAAGTGTGAATTCTGGTTGCGAGAAGTATAGTTCCTTGGGCATGTGATTAACGATGATGGCATACATGTTAAACCCAGTAAGATTCAAGCCGTTAAGAATTGGGAAGCACCTAAAACCCCATCCGAAGTTCGTTCGTTCTTAGATTTAACAGGATATTACCGTTGATTCATTAAGAATTTCTCCAAGATCGCCAAACCACTCACCATCTTGACTCAGAAGAATAAGACATATGTTTGTGGTGAGGAACAAGAAGAATCGTTTCAGATCTTGAAGGATAAGTTATGTAATGCGCTTGTTCTAGCTCTCCCCGATGGACCAGAAGACTTTGTAGTATACTACGATGCATCAGGTTTAGGACTAGGTGGTGTACTAATACAGAGAGGTAAGGTGATAGCATATGCCTCTAGACAATTGAAAATTCATGAGAAAAATTACACCACCCATGATTTGGAATTGGGTGCAGTCGTATTTACCCTTAAGATCTGGAGACACTACTTATACGGAATAAAGAGCGTCATATACACAGACCACAAGAGTCTCTGATGACATTAAATAACGTTACTTTTATACCATCATTTATCCTAATAAATTACCCACTTTTATATAATTATTGCAAAAACTGTTATTTAATTGCTTAAAGTTGTTAATTGCAGTAATTACAGAGTGTTTTGTGAAGGCAAACTAAAAGGCGCACATTTTGAAGCTTAAACGAAGATATTTGAAGATACTTAATTCTGACTACATACGCCGTATCCAGCAAAGAAGATACGGCGTACCAGCACCTGGACTTTACAAGAAAACGTGTATGTTCAATTCCCAATACACGTATCCTGCTAACTACATACGCCGTATTCAGCTGGTCAAACAATCAAAGATCCTGCATTAAATGTAACTAAGAAAAGATATTATTGATTGATTGTGAACGTAGCGCGCACTCTAAGGGATTCACCCCTATACACCATATTGACATAACTTAATACGGCGTATCCACTCAATTTCAGAGACTATAAATAGAATACTCAAAAACGAGTTTTCAGTGTTCAAAATCATATTCTCTGTACCATAAACATAAAAGTCGATTTTCTAGAAGAGACGAAGAGCAGCCAAGGTCAAGTATCGATCATAATTCCATAGGAGACACCATGTAATTCCTATACTCTTGTAATCATTTAATTTTTGGTATCGTTCTATAAAACGATTAGTTTACATTGGTTATTTGATTACACTTGTATTATTACAATGGTTATGGGCTAATACCCTCGGGTATTAGCCATCTTAATGAAGATTCAATGTTTGGTTTGTTTAATCTCGATTGCTTAATTTATCGTTAAGTGTTTAATTATGTTTAACACCTTATACTTGTCCATGTGCTTGAATATGCGATCTATCATTCAACTGGGTCTAATGAGACTGACCAAGTAATCTAGATATTGGGATAGCTCTCCATATTGTGTTTTATATATCTGGACCAATAGGATCACAAATAATGTTTTATCTTTACCTTTAGATTAGTGAGCTTAGTTGGACTGGCAGGTGACCCTTCGACCCAACAAGTACGTTCTTAATCAATTGGTAAAGACTTGAACAGTGAACTACCAGTATATAAAATACCGTTAAGCAGTAAGTGGATAAAGTCCCGATGGGGTAGGGTTTAACAAGATCACTATTGCGTTAATCCCTAAGATAGATTATAATTAAACTAAAGGATGCTTTATGCAGATGCGTTAATTGTGTCAGGATTCAACGTGTCTAGATCTTAGGATGATGTCACGCCTAAGTCTTAAGAATGATATGTCGCCTCAAGATAAGCAGTCATTGCACTAAACAAACAAACCAGCATTTAATCGGATTTAATTTGGCTAATACAGTTTTCTATCATTTGGCTTGTACCGCTCTTTTATCTTCTGATTTTCTTCTTGTGTGATTATTGTGTATTAAATTGATTTTAGTCACCATAAAACATGTGCCAGTCTCTCAGGCTGAAACCCCCCCCTTATCATTAGAACTAGGTTTAGCATAGGTTTAACAAGTAATTAGAATTAACTAGTCTAATTAGATTAACTAAAATACTGATAGAATATAAGGTTAACTTCGTCGCTCTTAGTGTTCGACACCCTACTTACCACGAAACTCCATCTGATCGGGTACACTGCCCGTTAAAGTGTTGTTTTAGGATAAGTCGGCTAAATATAAATTTAAAACTTGGTAATCAATAAATATAACCTACATGACAGCACATCAAGTTTTTGGCACCGTTGTCGGGGTGTGAAAAAGTTTTAATCTTTATTCTTATTAGTTTTTCTAATCCTTAATTAGCTTAGCTTAGAATAATCTAATTGTTTAAATTCTGTTTGTATTTGATTAAATTGTGTGTTTAATTGTTTGTTTAAATTTATGCATATTTTTAACCGTCTGTAATCTGGATTAGTGTTTGTGTAGTCCCGATTCTTGTTTGTGATTTCCAGCTTAGGTTTATCATGGATGATCCAAACATCACTATGGAGGAATACATCAGACTTCAAGAGGAAAAGGCTCTAAGGCATGGTCGAACGTTTAATTGGCAAACTGCTACATATGGTAAGGTGGAATATTATGAAGATGAGGACGATTGCCTCACAACCAAATTCCCAGCTATAGTCCTAGATGATACATTAACGTCTGATGCAGCACTGTCGTGTGAACCCTCGGTAAGTCCTCTTAACGAAAACAATATTGACTTTAGAATATCTTTTGACGAATCCGACGATGAAGATTGCACGATAATTTTTGACAAAAAGTCATTTTCTTATAAAATAGTTTATGTCGATAATTTGAAAACAGATTCGGAAAATGACAATGATAAAGTTGATATGCCTTCGTTTCCATCACTTGAGCCTACAGTCAGTTATCTTAATAATTTAGACTACTTTAAAGATTTTGAGAATGAATTTACAACCATTGTTTACAATGATGCTCTGACATCTAAATTAGATTTCTTAACTAAACCTACTGTAAGTCCTCAACATATCGATGAATTTAATTTGAAAGATGAAACATCATTGTCCGAATGTGATGAAGAGGAACACAACGTTTTGTACTTTAATGATTTATTTCCTCTTAACGTAATTTATCTCGATGATTTAAAGTCGGATAAGACAATAATGATGATGAAATCGATATAATACAGTCTTCGAGGGGTAATATAATAAACATAGATACTAAAGGGTCGAATAAGCTTCTAGAAACAAGTCACGATAGAACTAGAAAAATCTTCAATATGAGAAGTTTTATCATGGAATTAAAGTTTAATACCGTGACTTGGAATTATCTTAACAACTAGATGCCATTAAATCTCATTAAGAATTTATATGTGCCGATTGGCATCCCGTTCGACCCCAAGCGGTTTTATAAGGATGGTGTTTACGTGAAATGATTGCGAAGGCTAAGGTACGTCTTTCTTCACTTTAATAAACTTAATAAATTTGGTCTCTAAAAATGAATACGGCGTATTGGCTAAACACCTATACGCCATATCAACCTGTCTGGACGTTATTAGTCCTTTAATTTATGCATTTAAATTCCTGCAAACTTTAAAACATTTGTTTTTACAGGATGCAATACGACGTATCATTGGGTTTGGGATACGGCGTATTGACTACCTGTACAATATGTGTGTTTATTTTTCATTGTAAAACCAAGATAGGAATTGCACGTGTTGTCTTCTAACTTTTATGCATGACCTTGTTGTAAAGAAATCGACTAATTGGTGATGGTATACTCTGAAAAAGACGCGTGTTGAACTCATACGGGCATTCTAACGCCTCTTCAACACACTTTTGCTCAAGAACTCAAATTGGAGAATCATCTCGAGCAAAATATCAGGGGAGTTCCTCATTCTAATTCTATTTATCATTTTCTTTAATTGTTTTATCTATACAACAAGGATGTTGTATAATTTAAGTGATGGGATGGAGAATTAGAACGCCTACTTGTCCTTCTTTTAACAAATAATATGTCATATGCTTAAAATTATGCCAAATTTATAAAATTTAGCATAACTTTTATAAAAATTACTAGTTACATGACCTCACACACAATAACCCTTAATGCCAAATTATGAGAATTAAGCATATTTCGTTTCCAAACGTTTACCAAAATTCCACAAAATTATGAGTGTGTCGGTGATGTAGTGGACTTTAGAACTTGGCTTGGTATATCACTCGAGACCACAATGATGAGTACTATGGACTTAGATGGAGTAACATGTTTAACTGGTAAATTTCTAGGAATACACCCAAAAGCCTATATGTTGTGTTATTAACTAACCACACTAGTTAGTTAACCCCCGTATAACCCTTTGTTTACTCTCACTATAAGAGTAAGATACCCCTAGAAAAACCTGTTGAGTCATTCCTGTCTTTTTCACACCAAAATGTTTATTTCGTTACACATTTACACTTTAGCCTACCCTGTAGATTAAGCCTATTTAATCAAAGTTGCTAGTTGCTTTTGTGTAAAGTTTTGTAGTTCCTATGTCAAAGTGAAATTTTCTATCTCTAGTTAGGCCGGGAAATTGCACAATACAATGGGAATGTAAAAGTATGTAGCTCGTGTATTTTGCTACTTTCGCAATTATGTTTCGTATCCGAAGATGAAGTGTTTAAAGAAAAAATATTCGGATAAATTATGATGGTGAAGACGGTAAAATTACACCGAGATTTGTATTGTTATGTTAAAAAAAGGAAAAATAGAAAATTGCATCAAAAAAGAAGAAAAGTTTAATAGTTCGGCAAAGAGAAAGGAGAATGAGGCGTAGGAGACTTTTGGTATACAAGTATGAAGGTGTGGAGTGAGTCATGCATCTAGCATGTAAGGTATGCAAAAGATGTATGCCAATTACCCTTTTTATACACACATAACCTACTTTACAATTTTGTTTCGGGTACTCTAAGTTCAAATCTAGTCCCTCCTCACCCCCGAAAACCTTCTTTGTTGACCGCTTCAAAACTCAACCTCAAAAAATCAATTCCACCACATATTATTATTAATTTTTGTTTTTTTTCTTAAACTATGTTAATTCACAATCTCTCACAACCGAATCTCTCATTAAAATATTTTTTTTACTCCTCCTCCTATATAATCCATGCAAACAATCAATAACAACTTTTCTAACATTTATCAACAACCCAAACTAACATATAATATTATATTGATTTAATTTAATTACTTAAACCTCAAATATAACAATTAACCAATTAACTATACCAAAAATTAGCTCATAAACCCCTATAAACACCAAACAAATTAACAATTAAGCCAAAATTTATGCTTGTGTTTATAATACAAAATAGCAAAATACATGCGAAAATTTTAATGTATTGCATACTTTTAAGTTTTAACTCATGTTTAAAAAGGAAGAAAATTAAAAATAAACAAAAAGAAACATTGTGAACCAAAATTCCTAACAGTGAAAAGCAAATACCCACCCATTTTCCAATAGTAGATTTCACTTTTTTAATTTCTTTAATCTATCTATGTGCTTTCTTCTCCTTCTCCGACGATTCATCCATTTTCCGGCCAAAAAATTTCGGTCGACAATTTATCAGAGCAACAATAAGTAAACTAAATCGCACTTAACTCTCACACACAAACTCCTTCAAACTTCCATTCCAGATGCAGCCGGTATGTTTGTTTTACACTCTAATTGTTGACAGATTCTAGAGAGAATTGTTGGTAGATTCAGAGGGTGACATGTAACAAGGTTGGTTAAAAGGTTTGGAGGTCGCATACCGATCCGATCATGTCTTTCTCTTTCTTTCTTTTGAATTCTTTTAATATAATATTGAGTATTCTTTTGTCTTATATCTTTGATCGGTTGGATCAAATCGTCAATAAACATGGTGTTATAGAGTATTTAAAATCCACATGTCTCATTTTTGTAAAACAAACAAAAAAATCAAACTTCGACCATCACACTGCTCTGATATCACTTGTTGGTCCCCTTGAATGTGTTATAAGGTTTATCAAGTTAAACTAAACACATTGAATGGCAACAAAGTGAGTTTTAAACATATATATATATGAACGATATAAAGAACAAGTTTAAAACACACAGAAGTAACTTGTGAACGTATAGGTTCTTATTAGAATCAAATAAAGGATATATGCCACACATTGCTTGTGAGAATAGAAAAGTAATTATCACGAAACAATAGAAAAGTAGAGTAATTGTCAAAAGTTACATATATCAAGGTTACATATCTACCACATAAATTAGATACTAGTTGAATATGCTATAAATATAATACTACGTATACAATTTTTAATTTTACCAATTATTACCATACTTTTTTTTGGTGAAACGGTGAACCTTTTATATTAATAAACAATGATTACATCAAGAATCAAAGGATAGAGACATGCCTCTATACTTATTCAACTGAATACAACAAGTAGAATAGATCTCTAAACACAAGAACATTCAAAAGACAATACAATTCTCAGACAGACAAGAGGAATAACTCTGATGAAACAGAGAGACCATTCTCTGGTGCTTATCCCAAACACCAAAAAACAGATCAGGACAAAGTCCAGTTCGCCGTAGATTCACCACACCATATTTCCATGACTACATTTCCTAATTCCAAACATCTTAGTATTAGTCAACATTGAAAGTCAAGTCAACATTCAAACATTCAAGTCAAGACAAGACATTTATTAGTCAAGACATTTATTATTCATTAATTTGTATTGGGCCTAAACCCATGGTAATCATTCCAGAATGTTCTCTTGTATTCTATATATAGGATAGTTGTTATCAATAATAATCAAGGGAATCAAATTAGCCTTTCAATATTAGTAACGGAGCATCATTAAAAACCGAATCATCTCTAATTCTCTCCTAAAAAGTCGACCATCTCCCTAGTTCTCCTTTATATCTCTCGACTATGTAATCTCAAATCATCTACGGTTGTATTTCATATGTTCACATGTTACCTAGCCCATATGTGGCTACATAGGATATGTTGCTCAACAGTTTACACCACAAATGCATTACAGGATATGCCGCATCTCGGTCAAGGTAATACTCGGGTCACTGCTTGGCATATTTATGCATCCCATCCTTACTCTCTTACAAGGTGGTTTAGCACTATCCGCTGCTGTCCCGAACTGGACACCTTGTATACAGGTGCCTCTTCTCATTTAAATTTTAATGCAAGTAATTTAAGTACCATTTTTTATAAACGCTTATTTCTATCTGTTCACGTTGGTGATGGCAAGTCTATTCCCGTCACCAACACAGGCCATAGCATTATTCCTTCCCATCATCGCCCACTTCTATTTCATTAATGTTCTTGTAACCCCCAATATAATTAAAAATCTCATTTCTGTTTCGTCAGTTCACTAGGGACAATAATTATACTATTGAATTTGACGCCTTTGGTTTTTCTGTGAAGGATTACTTGACTCGTCATATCCTCCTTCGATGTGACAGCTCGAGCGATCTCTATCCAGTTACCAAGCCATCAACTTCTCCCATTGCTTTTCTCTCGACAAGTGCCTCCACGTGGCATCAACGCCTCGGACATCCGGGTGATCAAGTGCTACGTTCGCTTGTCTCTAGTCGTTTTATTTCATGTAATAAAGAAAAATCTTCACATATTTGTCACGCTTGCCAACTTGGCAAACATGTGAAGCTTCCCTTTCATAGTTCAGATTCTATTGTCGAACATTGTTTTGATATTATTCATTCTGATTTATGGACATCTCCCATTATTAGTTCTAGTGGTTTTAAATATTATGTCTTATTTCTTGAGCCATTTCTCTATTTTTCTATGGATTTACTCATCTTGTTCTTTAATTCTGACATGTTGATAAATTTTTGCATTTTCGCAACTATGTTAAAAATCAATTTAAATGTGAAATTAAAAACTTTTATACAAAAATCTAGTTTTTGGATCATGGCGGTGAGTTCGCGATAATAAACCGGACTTCCACATCCTTTTGGCTAAAAAAAATGGCATCTAATGTAGATTCCTTTGCCAAAAAAACCTCCCAAACAAAATGGCAAGGCGGATTGCGAAAAAAAAAAATTTTTTGAGGGGGAATTGGGGGGGGGGGGGGGGGGGGGTTTAAAACGGGGGGGGGGGGGGGGGGGAACAGAAAAAATCCATAATTTTTAATTCAACTCCTTTCTAAGGCATAAAAAACCAAAAAAACCTCCCCCCTACCTTTTGGGTCGAAGCCCATCATATAACCACCTATCTCCTACAAACTTTTACCATTTTCACTTAAAAACGGCAAAAAAAAAATCCTTACGTAGACCTTTCACACGCCTTTTCAACAAACCACCCAATTACTCTCTTGTTTGGCACCTTAGATCTTTGGAGTGTCTATGCTAACCCTCATCTCCACATCACCTCATAAACTTGCCCGCGTGCCACACGTATCTTTTTAGGCTATCCCGCCTATCATCGTGGTTTTCGTTGCCTTAACCTCGAGACAAAAACAAACAATTTTTCCTCTCCCGGGACACGTCACTTTGACGAAAACACAAATTCCTTACAATATTCTATGGCACCTTCCTCGGCCACCTTCTTCACCTTCCTCGATACTCAACGGGTTCCAACCCTCCTCACTTCTTTGCATCCAAACTTCATATCTGCACAACATCCCACACCAATAACAAGCATCCCAATTGCTCCACAATATAAAGATCCAACCTAAAGTCCTCACACCAGCCCAAATTCACCAGGCCCATACTTTCCTACTTCAGCCCACTAGTCACGAACACAACATCATTCAAAAACCTAAACCCAAAAACATTCGCTGCCACACCCAGATTTCGATCCACCAAATCAACAATACCAACTACCATACCCAGTTAATGATCCACCGGCCACTTATCCCTATGATTACACGGTCTCAATCGGGTGGATATTGTCATACCCATCGAAGTCTTTCTCTTCACTCTTATTCTCTCTCTCCTATCCCAATCTTCGTTTATTGCTCTAAAAGACTCTAATTGGTGTAATGCTATGTATGGATGAGTATAATGCGTTAGTTAAAAATGGTACTTGGATTCTTGTTCTGAGGCCAACTGATGTTAACTTGGTTCGATCTATGTCGGTTATTAAGCATAAATTTCATGCTGACGGTACTTTGAGTCGTTATAAGGCTCGACTTGTTGCTAACGGTTGTTAATCAGAACTCGGTTGTTGATTTTGATGAGGACATTTAGGTCCAGTTGTTATGCCGGCCAGACCATTCGCACCGTTCTTAGCTTGATGTGTCTCGACGTGGCCTTATTCACCAACTTGATGTAAGAATGAATTCTCTTAACGGTTGAATTCATATGAGACAGTGTCTATGCATAGCCCCCTGGTTTTGTTGACTATGTTATCTAATCATGTATGTCTTTTGCAGAGGTCTTTGTATGGTATTGAACAGACACTAGGCGCTTCATGCTTGGTTCCAGCGGTTTGCAGGTTATGCCACTCGGGCTGGTTTTTCTCCTAGTCGGTGTGATTCTTCATTGTTTATATATACACAGGGTTCTCAGGTTGCTTATTTACTTATATATGTGGACGATATTATCCTCACAGCTTCTTCTCTAGTTCTACTTCAGCAGATTGTAGACTCTTTGCATAAAGAGTTTGATATGACCGATCTCGGGGCACTTAATTATTTCTTGGCATTCTGTTGTTCGTCATTACAGGGTATATTTTTCTTCAGAAGAAGTATGCTCTTCAGCTTTTTTAGCGAGTCATATGGTTAATTGATAACCTCGGACACCAATTGACACTGACTCCAAATTGGGTCCGGACGGCGTTCCTGTTCAGGATCCTACTTTATACCGTAGTCTTGCAGGGGGGCTCCAGTATCTTACCTTTACTCGCCCAGATTTGTCCTATGCAGTTCAACAGGTTTGTCTCTATATGCATGATCCGAGGGAGCCGCACTTTGCTGCTCTCAAACGTATCATGCGCTATGTTCAGGGCACCCTGGAGCTTGGTCTTCAGTTATATGCTTCCACTACTACATCTTTAGTTGGGTACACTGATGCTGATTGGGCAGGTTGCCCTTCTACCCGCAGGTCAACTTCCGGTTATTATGTGTTTCTAGGTGATAACCTTTTGTCATGGTCTGCTAAACGACAACACACCATCTCTCGCTCTAGTGCTGAAGCAGAATACCGGGGTGTTGCTAATGTTGTTGCAAAAACTGCATGGATTCGTAATCTCCTTCATGAGTTACACTCTCCTCTTTTGACAGCTACTCTAGTTTACTTGATATAGTTTTAGGGCAGTTTTTATGTCAGCCAAAACAATTATTATAAAATAACCCTTCGGTTCACACCAACGCACCAAACATATTGAGATTGATATACACTTTGTTCGTGATATGGTTAAAGCTGGTCATGTTCGGGTTCTTCATGTTCCATCTCATTTTTAGTATGCTGCTATATTTACCAAAGGTCTTCCCTCAGCTTTGTTTGAAGATTTTCGCTCCAGTTTGAGCGTACGGCCTCATCCCGCTCCAACTGCGGGGGCGTATTAGTCAACATTGAAAGTCTCAAAAGACAATACAATTCTCAGACAGACAAGAGGAATAACTCTGATGAAACAGAGAGACCATTCTCTGGTGCTTATCCTAAACACCAAAAAACAGATCAGGACAAAGTCCAGTTCACCGTAGATTCACCACACCATATTTTCATGACTACATTTCCTAATTCCAAACATCTTAGGTTATTCAACCATCACCCACAACAACACTAAGATGACAAGGAATCAGGCATCATCATGCAAAATACAGCCTCCATTCACAATAGTAAAGGGGCTATACCTAGATAGCTACATTTCCTATGCATTAACTCATTAACCAAACAACATCCCAACCTTACTGTTTGATCAAACAAGCTAAGAGGCATAGGCATCACTACCTAGGGAACACACACCCTTTACTATACCCATCCCATCCTCCTGTGAAAGCACATTGATAAGACCCAGCAAAGTGCTAATCTAATCCAAATGCACTCTCCACCAACCATTTTACCCTTCACAATTGGGAGAACCTACCTAATGGTACATTTAACTAGTTAGAAATCCATAATTAACCTAATATAATCCATTAGTTCCTCCCAAGGCCAACTAAAAAGATCATAAGGGTCAATCAGGAACAATCTACCCAGAAAACTCCAAGTTATAAGCATTCCCCCAATTAAATGGTTCTAACTCAATCAAACCTTTTCATTAGTGGAAAAAGACTTGAGATACACCTCAAACCCGCATTCATAAAGGAATTCTTCATTCAACACTGTTAGATCACTTTAGTCTGCAGAATTGGATTTCCCAAACATGGCCAACTCTTCTCACAGCTCTAGAGTCTTTAACAGTCATATTCATAAGTTTGAGTTTCACAATTTCAGTGATTGTTGTATATAATTCCTTTGGGTTTCTCTTTACTCCTCTAAAAGTTCTTTGGTTTCTTTTATGCCAAATTAGATATACTGCAGCAGCCAAACACAGCCTTCTCACAACACTCCAAATATTCTTACCATTCTTCAACTGGATCAGATCATTAACTATATCATCCCAATTGTAGATAATCTTTGTTAAATTCATCTTTTCAGCCATTGATTTCCATACTTCTTGAGAATACTCACATAAGAAGAACAAATGACTATGTGAGTCATTTACTTTGTTACATAGAGAACACAATAGCCCAGTTTGATTTCCCCATGCCAGTATCTTGTCTTGAGTGAGTAATCTTCCAATCATGGCCATCCATAAAGAGAAAGGATAGAGACATGCCTCTATACTTATATTAAGGTTTGTGATTGTTTTTTATTATATTTTATATATCTACTTTTTAATTTCCATTATTTAATTAATGATTTAAGAAAAAGATATCTAATGTTATACGAGTATTAGCATTGTTTAGTTTAACATCTTTGTTAGAGCCTTTTCATCTCTTATGTTTTATAAGTAACTGACAACGAAAAGAATAGAAAATACATGTTATACGCAAAATTGTCGATAAAAGAATCAACATATGAAATCGTTAATAAATATGATAGTTGAGTTATTCCTTGTTTATAATAGCTATCTGAAAAACTGAACACAAACAAGAAACCGAAAAAACCGACCCAAAATTGACCCTCAAAACTCATCGGATTTTTTTTAATTTAACTTATTTAGTGAAAAAAATTATCAGAGTGCATACCTTTCTGCGAATTTCTAGATCCGTCACTGCACATGGTGCGACGCCGAGTGGTTGCCACGACGGATTCTGCGAGTGCCCTCGTTGCCACACCTGATGCTCTAAACGACGTCCTCCCATCCCAAAACTACATAGTTTGGCCCAAGTCGAGTCTAAACCGATCCAAGTCACATCAAACTCGACGTGATACACAATTCTATTTGTAGTTGAAATCACACGCTATCAACGCTACTTCCTCTAATTGTTGCCGGCCCACCACAAAGGCACAAATTAGAGTATTTTTCTTCTTATGTCAATTTATTTACCCGAAGCCACAAATCAAATCAAGATCTAAAAATCACACACAAACACACAATCAGGTAACAAATCAATTCAAAATCTAAAACAAATCATATCATTTCACTTATTAAACCTAATCTCCACTAACTTGACTAGTAGTATATATAATATCTCACAAATTTTTCTTTTTAACTCACAGATCTTACGCACTCAATCGGCCAGATTCGATCTCATCAGGTCCGTTTTTCAGATTTTAGCGATGCTTTTGAATTAATTTATGATTATGTATCAAGTTTAATACTAGTTTATGCAGATCTACATTTTTGTATCTGTTTGCTAAAGTAATATTTTCTCTGGAATTTATCAAGTTATTTATATGCGAAATTTATCGAATATGTTAATGTGTGATTTGCGATGTCGTTTGTTGAGCAGAAATGTAAAAGTTGATAGATGTCGGATGTCATGTTATGATTAGGTCTCGTAAACATAATCGGTGGTTTAAAATTT
>BQNB010060835.1:3183-36758 GCA_026074375.1 Tanacetum coccineum
ATTGACTAGGATCTCCTTTATGTATTAATGATGAAAAATAAATGTTCGCAAACGTAAAATAACAAATGATAGCCAAAATCTAGAAAAACAAAATTGGAAATCTGGCGCGTTGGGTAGGCGTCAGCGTGTGGCCAGTGCGCCACTAGCGAACTCTGTTTTTACGGATTTTGCAATGTCGGCTTTTCTCTTAGTCGACACATGTGGAAACTTCAATAAAGGTATGTACATGATATTTAAGCATTTGAGAACACTCCAAATGAGGTTTAGACTTAAAGAGGAGCAAAAACGAATCCTTCCGTTTTTCTATAAATCGCCAGCTCAAACCTTTTATTAAACTCCTCTAGCCACGGCGGAAACTTCTTTCTAAACCTAGTATGGTCATGTTTTCAACATACCAACAAGCAAAAGTATTCATTTGACCTTAATCCGGATTTACATTGTTCCTAATCACGTAACGGGTTTAACTTCTTTATTGGTCAAACTAAGTCAAATGTTACTTTGCGTAAATGCATCATTTCTCGTTATGGGATTGATGTGCTGTCGTGTAGGGTTTATTTTAGAGTATTCAAGTTTTAAATTTATATTTTTTCGACTTTACCTAAAATAACACTTTAACGGGCAATGTACTCGATCAGATGGAGTTTCGTGGTAAGTAGGGTGTCGATCACTAAGAGCGAGAACTAATCTTTTATTTTATCAATATTTTGGTTAACTAAAATAAGTTAATTTAAACTATGTTAATTCTATTCTATGTTAAACTAATGCTAAACCTATGTTAATCTTAATTCTAACGGATAAAGGGGGCGAGGGTTTTCAACCTGAGAGACTGGCACAGGTTTGTGGTAACTTAGATCAACTTAAGACACAATAACACACGTAAGCAGATAGACAAAAGATAGAAGAGAGGTCTAGCTAAATATAAGAAAACTATATTAACCATGATTAATCTAATTAAAATGTTTGTTTGTTTATTTAGTGCAATGAATGCTTATCTCGAGGCGGCATATCATTCTTAAGACTTAGGCGGTACTTCTTCCTAAGACCTAGACACTTAGAATTCTGTCACAATTAAACGCATCCGCATAAAGCATCCTATTTGATGATTATAGCAATGGTGATCTTGTTAAACCCTAGCTCATAGAGACTTTACCCACTTACTACTTAATGGCAATTTATATATTAGTAGTCCACTTGCCAACTCTTTACCAATTGATTAAGAACATACTCGTTGATCCCAAGGGTCACCTGCCGGTCCAACTAAGCTCACTAATCTAAAGGCAAAGATAGGTCATTATTTGTGATCCTATTGGTCTAGATATATAAATCATATATTGAGAGCCATCCCGACATCTAGCTAACGTGGTCGGTATCACTAGATCCAGTTGAATGATAGGTCGCATACAAAAACACGTAAACAAGTATAAATTGATAAACATAGACAAGCAATCATCGATAAATTAAGCATTCGAGATAAACAAACCAAACATTCAAATCTTTATAATAATGGCTAATACCCAAGGGTATTAGCCCTCAAACGTCATAATCAATACAAGAGTAATAATCCAACCAAGGTAAACTAACCGAATTAAACGAATGATACCAAAAATCAAATGATTACAAGAGTATAGGAGATTACAAGGTGTTTCATATGGAATTAATAGCTTTGCTTGACCTCTTCTGCTCTTCTTGTCTTCTGAAAATCGACTTTTGTGGTTAAGGTATCGAAAATATGATCAAGCACACTGAAAACCCGTATTTAGGTCTTCTATTTATAGGGTCTGGAATTTGGTCGATACGACATATCGAGATACATAGATACGACGTATCGGGGGTTTCTTAGAGTAGGGACCACGTTCGATATCTTCCAGAATATTTTATTACTTTATATTGAATACGGCGTATAGAGTTCTCCTAGATACGACATATTGGACTTTATATCTTCGTGGTTTCTTATGAAGTGCAGGCAAATATACGTTGTATCTTCCTTGATGGATACGACGTATAGGATGTCAGAGTCAGTTTCTTCATATTTCTTCGTTTAAGCTCTAGAATGCGTGCCCTTTTGCTAATCTTCACCAAGTACTCCATAATTACTGCAATTCTCAAATACAAACGATTAAGTAACAATTCTTGCAATAATTATACAAAATGAGTTATTTACATAAGATAAATGATGCTATAAAAGTGACGTTATTTGATGTCATCAGGGATATGCTTTACTAAAGATGCAAAACACTTAGCTTGTTTGCATCAAGATGATTAGTGATCAAATCCATTGTTGATTATCATGGATTAAAGTTTTAATGACTATTTGAGTTTGTGGTATTTGGAAATTAATCATGCTTTCAGTTTTCTCATCTCCATACCTATAAATGTTTTACAAACTCACATGTATTCCTCTCATGTAAAAGTCCACACTCCTTATGTACAACCTATTCATCCTAATCATTTGTTCACCCTTCTTACCCAACAAATGATTAGATACCAAGTTTATAAAGGTAAAATGGGTTTTTATAATAAGGCTTAGGGTTGATCATTCTACAATCTTTCACCAAAAGTACCACACCAACAAGGCAGCTGAATCACACATACATGGCCGTAACGACCGGATACTACAAGCTTAAAGGGGGGGGGGGGGGGGGTTGGGGGTTGTAAAATTTTTCGAAGTATAAGGTGTAGATATTTATGTATAAGAAAGCTGGTGAAGTATAGGGTAGTGTGTCTATGCGTGCATGCAATATCATGCAAGTATGAATAATTTACGTAAAATTTGTAAAACTGTATGCATATGAATTATAAAATATGTTCATGAGTATGATAATGTACTAGTTACATGTAGACTAAACTTAGTCTAGAGTTGGGATACGTTCATAGTTGTTTCACAATACGCGGGATAACCTAACTAGTTATATGCTAAATCAAGTACATATGTGTTCAAAGTAAAATGTTTAAGTTTTTAAATAAAAGTAAACCTGAAAAACGTGGGTTGTCACAAAAAGTGTTTAGTAAGATGGTTAAAACTGGCTCACAAGATGACCTATTTTCTAGACAAAAAACCCTAGTTTATCATAACAAGTTAAATCGAATTCTACACAACAAATCCTTAGTGGTGATACGAAAACAATGCAGACATCTGGTTAACTAAGAGTATAATTAGGTTTCATGAGACATCTTACATAATGATGTGATGCGTTTGGTGGTTGTAAAGTGCACTATTAACATCCCGAAGCTAGAAAACCCTAGTTTTGAGTTTTGCAATACCAAACCCTACAACTCCTTAGCAACCCTTGATGCAACCCTTAACCCTTGCTATAATACTCCAAATGAGCTGAGATTGTGAGAGTACTTGAATGTGTTTGTGTCTTGTTAATACAAATAATGTCAAAAAACGTTATTTATATTTTTTTGACTTCTCTACGTTTTGATAATCACAAAATTTAAAAACATTCTGCGTAAAAATAAACGTAAACAAGTTATTAGTCGTAAATTTTCAGTTCGAGTAAGTCACTTCAAGGTCATGAACAAACAAATACTAAACTTCGATGGATGATCAAAGAAGAAATAATTTTATGTCTTAAAACCTTTACATTTTTACAAAATGTAAACAAAAAACACTTTTACAAAAATAAATTAGACAAAGTTATATTTGTATATTAAGAAATGTTTTTTATTTAGATAAATTTCAATATCTGATTTTCCAACCACCCTCCAATTAGATAACACCTAAACTAGAAAAATATTTTCTCACAAAAAGACAAAAAGGAAGCGTCCTGAGTACAAAGGACGGTCCTTTGATTTATGGGAAGGTCCCCATATATATTTGGGACAGTCCAGCTGTCAGACCCTTACGATCTTTGCCTATATATATTGGCTCATTCCCAACTACTTGTCTCACCTCTTTGCATACAGTCTCTTGTTTTAAATTAGTTTACATTTTTCTTTTCTTTGATCATTTAACTTGTTTATATATTGTTTACAAGATGATCCATCATTTCTTTCTAAAGTGAAAGAGATGAATACTCGTATCGCCAATAAAACAAGTTGTTTATAGATTAGTTTTGTTGCTTCGAACCTTGTTACATTCTTGTTGTAATTTGTATATCAACCACATAACCTCCAATCTTGTTTAGTTGTAAAATCGGGTTAATATTTAGGTCTTAAAAATATGTGTGTGATCGGGTTAGTATTTTAGTCCTCAAAATACATTTGTGAGTGAGAGATTGGTTCTAGCTAGATTAGAACTCGACATTTAGCTTAGTGTCAGAATTGGTGTAAGTGACGATTGTACGTTTTCTCTGCTTGAAGGAAGCTTGTTGACATAGTGAAGTGAACTCTCGAGTTGGGTACTCGGGGAGTGGAGTAGGGCGAAGAGGAGCTTCATTACCGAACCACTATAAATCTTTGTGTTGTGGTTTGATCTTTCTAACTCTTTACTATTGTCTTGCATTTTATATTTCATAGTTATTGTCTATTATTATATATTGTGTTCAGATTGTGATTGAGTGATCTCACGTAAACTCGGATCTAAAAGTATTGAAATAAGAAGTTTAAAACATTAAAAACGATAAAATTATTCAACCCCCCTTTCTAGTTTTTTACATGCGTGTTGTGGGATGTTTACAAGTGAACTCCCATATAATAGCACAACTTATATGAAGAGGTCAAAAGGGGCTTACATACTGCATGAATCCATGTCAAGAAAATGGAAAACCAGGAATTGAAGGCTTAGGAAGAAGCTTATGGAGCTATGTATATTGAAAGTGACAAGGGAAGAAGAAAGTTTCCATGTTTTGTAGCTTTTCGCGGTTGACAAGGTTAAGGAAATATGGTGTTACCAAGTTGGAAAGAGAATTTTGACATACCCTAATAAGGGTGGTCGTTTTAGCTTAGTCAAAGGGGATGAAAATGTGATTTCTTTTGAAAGTGTATATAAGTTGTAGTATTATCTCAAGGTGGTGAGCGTATTTGATATGTTGTGCATGCATGCATGAAATATAATGCAAGAATTTAAATACTTAAGTAAAATTGGTAAAACCGAATGTATGTGATCATAAAATCACGCTCATGAGAATGTTAACATGCTTGCTTAACGTAGACTAAACTTAGTTTAGTAACAGAATACGTTCAAAGATGTTACTCGTTATACGCGGGATAACCTAGCGGTTATATGTAAAGTCCAGTATTTACTTGTTTAAGATAAAACGTTGAAGTTAATGAATAAATGTTAACTTGATTTGTTAGTTGTCACTTTTTACGTCTTTTAGAATACTATATAAAATGGGAGGAGCTTCAAATAGGATCATGCAACTTAAACCCCGCTTGTTTTATGTGGTGTTTCAAAATACATACTCTCTTCGTTTTAAAATAAGTGTTTAGTGAGTCAAACTGATACAACTTTGACTAATAATACTTTAAAAAAATTATACCAATGAAAATACACTTAAAACCCAATGCATTTATATATATATATTGTATATATAACACACACAAAAATAGTTAAGATCAAAGTTGTATCGGTTTGACTTTAAAAAAGTGAAACTCGACAATTGTTTTAGGACGGAGGTTGTTAAATTTTTCGCAGAAGTCAATCATACATTGACCTTTTTATTTTGGGGCGACTTTCATATAATTTTTTTACTTCAAATGGTTTTTATCGGGGGTTTTCTTTTTGAATTCCAATGTTATTTATCATTAACATAAAAAGAGATAGTTGTGTGGTACATAATTATCGTCTAAAATATATCGGTAATATATTTATAAAAGGGTGAAAGGTAACATACTTTTTCAAATTAACCGATGTACGTAAACTACTTTTTTTTTAAATACCTACCAACGTACGTAATATTGAACAAAATATGACTTGTTTGACCGGTTACCACTTAGAAAATTTACAGTTTAGTCCTTGTTGGCAGCGTGGATTTTCACCGTTAGTCCCTTAACATTTTTTAACTAAAAAAAGTTACAAAATTGATTTTTTTTAAATTTTTTAACTAAATTAATTTTTTTAAAAATTTTAAACGATTTTATACATTTTTATGTTTTCTTACGAGAAAAAAATTAATTTTTTCTCAAAAGTTAAAAAAGAAAATTTTAAATTTTTAAATTTTTTTAAAAAAAGTAAAAGGTACGAATAATAAATTTTTTCACGAATAATAACGTAAAAAATAATTTTTTTAAATTTAAAAAGTACAAAAAAATTTAATATTTTTTTAACAATTAAGATTTTAAAAAATGTTGCGATTTTTTTTCGTTACTCGAATAATAAATGTGTGTAAAAATTTGTAAAAAAATTTAAAAAATTAAAAAAAAATCAGTTCTGTAACTTTTTTAGTTAAAAAAAATGTTAAGGGACTAACGGTGAAAGTCCTCGAGCCACAGGTCCATACTGTAATTATTACTAAGTTAGATAACAGGTCAAAAAAAGTCATATTTTGGTAAATTATTGTATATTTGTAGGTAATTGAATAGTATGTTGCGTATATCGGAATAAAAAAAGGTAGGTTGCGTACATCGGTTAATTTGAAAAAGTATGTTACCAAAATTCAGCCTTCACCCTTTATAAAATTTATAAATATAAACGACTGAGCATGAGCTTTTATTTGGTTTGACTCATTTTTAACCCCAATTAAAATAATAAAATTACTTGTTGAGATGAAAAAAACATAGTGTTAGATAAGGTTGCATGTATCAAGGCCGTGAGCCTCATCGTGAGGCCACTTGCTCACGCGCCACCCCATTATGGTGGTACCGAGTCACGCGTGATCAGGTTTAAAAACACGGCTCATAACGGTGAGCCAAATGCTATTCGGGTTTTGTGAAAATGTGGGCCGCATACTATATAACAAATATATCTTAAAAAAATTCCCAACTACAATCTTTTTACTTATAAATACCCTTTGAACTTTAACATTATTAAACACAACTACTTTATATACTCTTTACTAGTGATTAGTCCTGTTCGCCGAATGGTGCTTGGGTTTTGAAGCTACTAGTAAACACTCAAAGGTTCCTTCCGGTACATCTTGTGGTAACGCAATTACAAACACAAGTCCTTTTAGAGACGGTTATGAAAAAAGTCCCCCATCACCATTGGAGTAGTCTTGATTACTTTAATATTGTTTCGGTGTTTAACATAAAACCGTTCAACCTATTATCTTAACTTTTCATTGAGAAAACTTGGTTAAGGTTTTCCATAAAGACACAATTTATTGTTTATGAATGTTTAGGTTTTAATTTTGTACGTTTACGTTTTTAATTTTTTATGTAACGTTTTTAATTTATGAAATAAAAAAAGTTTTAGTTTTTAATATAAAAAATGGTTTGATTAGTGATAGTGGTATGACTGATAAGGGTGAATTGTAAGAGAGATGAGTGAAGGTTAAGAAAAAATGTGACAAGAGGAGGAAAAATAATGTTACATTAAGGCGTCCGATAAGTGAGGATGCTTTTCAATATTTGATAAAGGCATTGGTCAACGATCACAACGAAATTTCATTAGGAAGGATAATACTCTCTACTCTATAAGATGCAAGTAAAATAATACAGTAGGCATTTTTATTATGGTAGATAATGCTAGAATGAGTTTTTTAACTGGGCTTTGGGGGCATAAGAAGCTTGTGGATACGGTCGTGCCGTACATCTCGTGCCAAAAGAACGGCGAGAGATTTATGAACGGGCGACTCTAGTGCCTCCACGCCGTTGAGTCTCGCGCGTTTCATACAGCTCCTCACGCCGTTGTTTTATATATATATATATATTTATATTAACGTTTATATCGTGAGGGGAAGCGGTTTTGAAATTTTAAACCCCAAAAAAATCTCTTTTTTACCACTTAAAATCTATAATATCTTCTTATTTTTCTATATTTACACACTTTCAATATATTTTATAAAACACACTTTTTCTACTTCTCTTATTTTCTCTCCAAAAAAATGAATCCAACCAAAAATAATTGGAATCTCGGGTATGCTAAACCGAGAATGCAAAATCCACAGTAATTCGTCACGTCAAATCCATTAGAATACTCGATAATGATCAATTACTCAAAAAAGCTTCCAAAATACACATCGAAAGATCAAAAATCTCAACTGAATCCTCCGAATTGCATTGTATGGTACTCGGATGTGTAACAATCCACAAATCGAATCACTCTAATTCTCTAATGGCGTATGATGCCACTTGTTAGGTCTTGTTTATCTTGAATCATACATAATCAACCATGAAAGCTTAGAGAGAATAGTAGAGGAAGATAAGTATTTAATTTTCAAATATTATAAAATGGAGGGAAAAAAGGAAAAGATTATTACAAGGCTTACCCTTCTAATGGTGATTAGAAGGGGTATTTATAGGAGAGGAAAAGAAGCTTCCATTCCTTTATTTTTCTAATGTTTCACTTCTAGTCTCTATACTTAGGTAATTATGCTATTTCATTCTTTTAGCATAATAAACCTTATTACAATCTATTTTATTCTTAACAAAATAAAGACTAAAAACTAAATATAATAAAACCATATAATCAGCACTTTTTATGAACCTAACAATATATATATGTTATTTATAAAAACTATATTTATTACATATTTACTTAAAACCCATATTAAATAAATACACTAAACTTAAAATAAAAACACTTACACTACTTAATATTATTTTTTCCAAATTATTTTTTTATTAATTACTGTTAGGATTTATGTTTTCCTAACTTAGTACCGACAGTACAAATAGTTAGTACTGTTAGTTATAGTTAGTACTGACAGTACAAAGTGTTAAGTACTGATCAGTTAGTTAGTACCGTTAGTAGAAAATAGTTAGTACCGTTTAAGAGATATGTATGAGATATCTTAGGAAAAGATATGTATGCGTTTTGTAAGCCTGTTCTGTTAGGGTTTATCCTTAGTCTATAAAAGGATCCCTCTTGGCATAGTTAGAGAGACGATCTCAAGATATCTCTTAGCAAAATCATATCTCAATAGTTAGTAATCTGTAATCGTTCAAAGCAGATTAATAAAAGTTATTATTTAGTTCTACATTGTTTTTCTTAGTACTTATGTTAAGATTCCGCATTAACACATAGTATTCATAATCAGTGTTTCTACATAGTCAACTGTATTTATACATCTTGGCTATCATCCTTAATAGGCTGCAGAGATCTATTCCTGAGGGACTCATAAGCTTTTTCAATAGGAACTGGAGTGGCAACGCTAGCTGGAGGAGAGAAACTCATCAAACACTGGTTAAAACACAAGATCCTATTCATGCCTCGATGGTGGTACAAATGGTGTTGAAGGAGGAGGGTTTGGAACGAAACATGAACTAGGTGTTGCAGGAGTCATACATTAAAGTTTGGATCTTGAACCGAGTTGTTCAGAAGCCATTGTTGTCATCTCATCAAAATCGACATGGATGGTTTCAATGATTTTTCGGGTACGTCGGTTGTAAATATAGTAAGCTTTCTTCTTGGGTCCATATCTAATGAAAACACCTATATCAGCTTTAGCTTGAAGTTTATCTAAATTCATATTATCATTGTTTGGGTAGCAAAGTGC
Source organism: Tanacetum coccineum (assembly GCA_026074375.1). Taxonomy (NCBI): domain Eukaryota; kingdom Viridiplantae; phylum Streptophyta; class Magnoliopsida; order Asterales; family Asteraceae; genus Tanacetum; species Tanacetum coccineum. The sequence goes on from BQNB010060835.1 coordinate 12,729, forward strand.
ACCAAAAACGTAAAGGTAAGATAAATCGGGTTTTCTATCATGTAAGAGCTCATAAGGAGTTTCTCTATGGTGACGTCGTATAATGGATCGGTTTTGGGTGTAACATGCGGTAGCTATTGCCTCGGCCCATAAAAATAAAGGAGCTTGTGCGAAGATTAACATTGTACGAGTAGCTTCAATAAGCGTACGATTTCGCCTTTCAACAACACCATTTTGTTGTGGAGTTTGCGCAATCGATGTTTCATGAGAGATGCCAACTTGTTTATAGTAGTCTCGCAGGGTTTGATTAAGAAACTCAGTTCTGTTATCTGTACGAATGTTTCTAACAGTTGCATTTAATTTTACTTGTATCATTTTCAAAAAAATTAATTAAAAAATCAGGAGCTTCATCCTTTGATGCTAGAAACTTCACCCATGTGAACCGAGAGTAATCATCCACAATGACAAGGATGTACTTTTTCCCATTTACACTTGCAACATGCATAGGCCCACAAAGATCCATGTGTAGAAGATATAGTTTTTCTTGATTGGTGTCTTTAGATTTAGGTTTATGTGATTGTTTCTTGCTTTTTCCCATGGCATATGCAGAACACAAATGGTCCTTTTCAAACTTAAGTTTGGGAAGACCACGTACTAGACCGTGTTTGGCCAAGTGATTAATAGCACCAAATTTCAAATGAGACAGACGACGATGTTATAACCATGACTTAGTCTTTGTGGCTTTTGACAAGAGACATATAGGAGAAGACGCCATCATATCCCCAATGGACAGAGAATACAAGTTAGTTCCTCGAGATCCTGAGAGTAAATCAACACCTTCCAGATTACGAACAAAGCATGTGTGTTTTCTGAAAGCTACTTCAAGATCTGAGTCGCAAAATTGACCAACTGAGAATAGATTGTATCCTAGTCCTTCCACATAATAAACCCTTGAAATTGTGACATTCCCTATATGATAATCACCATACCTCATAATCTTTGTAACTTGGTCGTTACCGGATTTGACTGTACTGAAAAACTTATGAACAAAATTGGTGAGCTGAGAGCGATCTCCGGTCATGTGCTTGGAGCAGCCAGAGTCAAAATACCATAGAACAATTTGGACAACCTGCAATCGATAAGAAAAGAAGATGTTAGAAATACAAAAAGTATCGGTCACTTCTAATTATAGTTAGTCAAAGCCCGTAGTTAGTCAAGTGTAATGTTTAGTAATCTAATAGGGCCAAAAGGCCCATGGAAAGCCTACAAGCTAACCATGGCCGGCCAAAGGGTTGTATAAATACCCTCTCCATGCCTTGGAGAGTAGGTTGGTTGTTCATTATTTTCACACATTTAATACATTTTCTCTCTTGTTTTACTTTCTCTCTCTAAAATGTTCATCCAACCACTCTCTCTCTAAAACTACCTCTCTTTTCCTCATCAAGTATGTTATTAGATAATCTTCAATTGGTATCAAGAGCCATGGAGTTATGTGTTTACTTTTTATGTTGTTTTTTTTCTTCTCTTTTGTCTCGTGTTTCTTTCCAAACCGTAGCCTTATTCACGTTTTTCTTTGTTTTTTTCGAAGTCTAATCATACACTAAAAGATCATTTACATAGGTAACTATGATCTAGTATCCTTGGATATAGGTGTATTAGCTTTGGATCAAAGAAAACCATCATTTTTTTACAACTTTTGTTTTTGAAATACCTTATAAAGTACAAATCTTGATTTTGAAATTTTTAGCTTAAAAACCATAAAGTTTACATTTTTAAGGTACCTATAGGTTTAGTAATACTAGTTGTATAAGAAAATTTGGGAAATAACAATAAAAAGGTATCTTTTTGTGTTTTACAAATTGTGTGTTTCGTCAAGGAATTTAGCATATGCTTTCTCCAGGTTCAACCAGTTTCGCTGCTCATAGGAAACCGGACTTTACAGTCAATGTACCATCAACGGAGAGCCTAGCAGTTCTCCAGGTTTAACCGGATTCGTAGCTCAAAGGTCAACATAATTCGCAGTCCAAAGTATCAAACGGATTAGCTGTTCTCCAGGTTCAACCAAATTCGCAGCTCAAAGGTCAACCGGATTCGCAAATTCCCTTTGACAACCGGATTTGCAGATTTTCTTTATGAACTGAATTAACAGTTTCTTTGACAACCGGATTAGCAGTTTCTTTGACATCCGGAGTAGCAGTTTCTTTGTCAACCGGATTAGCAGTTTCTTTGACAACCGAATTAGCAGTTTCCTTGTCAACCAGATTAGCAGTTTTCTTTGTCAACCGGATTAGCAGTTTTTAAGTGGCAACCTAATTCGCAGTTTTCCTTTGGCAACCTAATTAGCAGTTTTCCTTTGAAAACCGAATTGGCAGCTTCACTTGGAATAAAGTTAAAACTCACAAATTTGCTAACATAAATTATACGGTTTATTTTTTTGATTTGTAAAATCTCGTGAAACATTTATTTGTTTTCCCGGTTTAATCAAGAATTGTAAAATCCCGTATAGTTTCAAGACATAAACACACAAAATACAACTCACAACAACACAATTTCTTTCAATCACTGTTCGATCAAAGAAGTAATCTTTTAACATACAACTTTCTTAATGACGACTCTTGCTGACAAAGCGATTCTTTCGGGTGCTGACAATCGTCACCTATGTTGGAAAAAGATATGTACGATTCTTAGAAAAGTATAATGGAGCTATACATGATGAATAGAAAACATGGATGAATGATCCTTGAATCCGTTGAAAATGGTCCACTCATCTGGCCAACGATTGAGGAGAATGGAGTGACTAGACCAAGAAAATACTCTGAGTTATCTGCTACGGATGCAATTCAAGCTGATTGTGATGTCAAGGCAACGAATCGCCAAGGAGCTTTGTGAAAGAATTCAACTTCTCATGCAAGGAACTTCATTGATAAAACAGGAAAGAGAGTGTAAACTATATGATGAATTCGATAAGTTTGCTTATAAGAAGGGAGAAACACTACGTGACTTCTACTTAAGATTTTCACTGCTACTCAATGACATAAACATCTACAATGTAAAACTGGAGCAATTTCAAGTGAACACCAAGTTTTTGAATACCGTTCCTCCTGAGTGGAGCAAATTTGTGACAGATGTCAAACTGGTTCGGGACTTGCACACAACTAATATTGATCTGCTTCATGCTTACTTGGGACAACACGAATTTCATGTAAATGAAGTTTGTTAATGCATGAACGCAACTCAGATCCGCTTGCTTTTGTTACAACCCATTAGATGACCTATCCTCCTTATCAAACTCATCAGAATTCATACCAAAACTCTCAATTTCAACCACAAGTTTCACTATATCAATCTCCACAGTATAGATCACCTTATCAGTCTCAACAATATTCAACAAATCAACCATCAACACCTCTTTCAATCACTTATCCATCCAATGATTATCTATCATCAGTTCACCATAATGTTTATTCTCCACAACCATCCATCCCTCAATTAGAATATGCTCCCACAGTCAACCAACAACCACAATAATCTGAATTTCCCTAACTAGACTCGGGTCTAACTGTTCCAGTGTTCAAGCAAGGTGACGATCCCATTGATGCCATCAACCATATGATGTCATTCCTATCAACTGTCGTCACATCTTGCTATCCTACTACTAACAACTAGCTGAGGAATTCATCAAACCCCAGGCAACAAGCTACCATTAATGATGGAAGAGTGACTTTACAACCAGAATAGGGGAGGCAAATTTCTTTTGCTACAGGTAACACTAGGACCTACACTCTAGGAGTAAGTGGAAGCAATTATGGGAAACAAAGGACTTTTATTTTTTACAACTGCAAAGGGGAGGGACACATGTCCAAACAATGCACTAAACCTAAAAGTAAACAGGATGATTCTTGGTTTAAGGATAAAGTGTTGCTGGTACAAGCTCAAGCAAATGGTCAAATTCTACATGAAGAAGAGTTAGCATTTTTGGCAGATCCAGGAATTGTAGAAGGTCAAGCCACATGAACAGTCATTACCTATAATGTCGCTTATCAAGCCGATGATTTGGATGCATATGACTTTGATTGTGATGAACTCAACACTGCCAAAGTTGCTCTCATAGAAAATTTATCTCATTATGGTTTAGATGCTCTCACTAAGGTAAACAATCATGATAATATGGTTAACAACATGATAAATCAAGTTGTGCAGGCGATGCCTTCTTCTGAACAGTCAAGTGTTGTGAATCATTCAGAGACTGAAATAACCAGTGATAGCAATATCATTCCTTATTCTTAGTATGTCAAAGAATCACAACAGGCAGCTGTTCAGAATTCTAACTCATCTACACAACAAGATGCACTAATATTATTTGTGATTGAACAACTGAAAACCCAAGTAATCAATTGCACCAAGATAAATCTGGACAATAAAAGTGTCAATGATACTTTAACTGCTGTGCTTGAAAGATATAAAGAACAAGTTAAAGTGTTGAAAGAAGGACAAAATGTTGATTTAAAAAAGTAAATATAACATTTCAGATTCATGTGAACAGTCTGTCGAGATTGATCATCTTAAACAAACTCATTTTGAACATTTAAAAGAAAAGGAATCTTTAATGCGAACAGTTACTCTTCTCAAAAATGATTTTAAAAAAGAAGAATCTAGAAACATTGATAAAGAAATTGCTTTAGAAAAGAAGATCAAACAACTGGATAATATTATTTATAAAAGAGATCAATCAACACAAACTGTTTATATGTTGACAGAACCATAGTTTTTCTATGACCATACCACTAAACAAGCTCTAGGTTTTCAAAATCCTTTCTATCTAAAGAAAGCTCAGCAGTTGGAACCAAAGCTTTATGATGGTGATGTCATTAAGAACACTAATGCTATTGTGATTTGATTGTACGTCCAAACACACTATATATATAATATAAGTATATAAGGATGTAAACAATTATAGTATAGTAAGTATTTTCCGTCGGGTTCAAGATAAACGCTTTTAACCAAAACGTTATATCAAAAACCTCCCGGGTCGTTTTCCCTCGACGAAGCGTGAATTGAAAATCGGTTAAATTCGTGATCGCGCGTTTTGAATGGTTTCAAACTTTTGAATTGATTATCTATTTCTACAATTAAAAGCACATAGATCATATAAAGAAAAATTAACCGATCCTAAGCAATAAAAACAATATTAAGCTAAAAATAATAACGGAAAAATTCAAAGAAAAAACGTGAAACTTTAAAACCCTAAATTATCTAAAATTAAACCTAAAATGATTTTTATTTTTTACTTTTCCTTACCTAATTACTAAACTTGTAAGAAAAAAAGCTAAGTAGGAAATCCTACACCGAGGGTGCTGTAAAGTAAAAAAAACGAATGGAAAACAAGAGCGATATAAATCACATTTTTTAAAAAATTGAATTTCTTAAATTTTAACCCTACTAAAAGAGGAAAAATCTAAATCATAAAGCCTTTTTCTAATATAAAAGAAAATTTTTATAAAAAAGGAATTTTATTTTTTGATTATTTTTATATTTTTTTAAGGATTTTTAAAGTTTTTAACAATAAAATAAATGATTTAAAATCAAAAATTATCTCTAAAAATTTCTAGGCGAAAATTACTAAAAGATAGCTTTTATAAACTGGATTGCAGAAAAAAATAACATCTTTGGAAAATGGCTTAAACGGACAAGCCAGGAAAAAAGCTCAAATAAGCACCACGGAAGTTCGCTTCTATAAAAACTTAAATAATTCAAAAGAACAAGGTTATTAAGAGGAAATTTGTTTGCATCTTGGACGGGTAAATAGTCCCAAGGGCCGTTTGGTTTGGTGGTGTATGTGGTGTAAGGTTGAGGAGGGTAAGAGGTCAGGAGTTCCGAGCTTGCTCACCCTGGATTTCCCCTCTTCCCTTTTTTTAATTTTGCAAAAACTTTAAAAAGCAAAGATTTAAAACAACTTAAAACTAACAACTTTTGTGAAAACAACTTTTATAAAAAAACTACTTAATAAGCTGTAAAAGGGCTTATAAAACAGACAGACAACACTAAACTTCTTTTTGGTTTTTATTTCAAAACTTAAGCAAACTAAAAAGCTAAAATAAGTTCAAACCTAAACAAAACAAGCTACTATTACCCTATTACTAATCTATTTGGCAAGTTAAAAACAAATTTGAGCTTAAGTAATAAGCAATAAGTTGAAAAAGTCAAATGAGCTTTTTGCACAAATCTGGTTACCAAACAAACAAACTAACAACTTTGAGCTTATTTTTAACTAAGCAAATAGAACCTTATTGCTATGAGACTTTTATCACTAGAGAGATTGACCTATAAGCTACTTAAAACTACTTTTGAAAAATAATTTGAAATTCAAATGAGCAAAGAAAATGATGAATGAAAAGGCTGATTTTTCAATTTACACTATTTTTGGTTTTTCAAAACTTTAATGAAAATGACAAAGTGCTAATTTGAAACCTAAAATCAGATAATCAAATAAGCTGTTTTCTACAAACTAAACTTAAACAGATGTAATATGCCCTAAAAACTACTTGTGTACTTAATTTGAAAAGCTAATTCCTAATATTACTAACTCAAATTTGGAATTGAAAAAGGTCTTTTAACTGTTTAAGTATATTGATGCAGTTGTCATATTTAAAACCAAATCACAAAACTAACTAGTGTAGACCTAAAGACTTGTTTACTACATTAATACAATGACTAAATAAGAGCAAATTGATTGACAATACAAGCTAGAAACAAATTAAACTCAAATTCATTAAGCATCTGAGCTAATGAACTCAAATTTAAATTTTCAAAACACAAACTATATCCAAACTAATCTAAGCCTACAAAAGCTTAAAATCCTAACTTTATAAACCTTAGAATGATATTTGAAACCAATTTAAAGAACTAAATGGCCTAGACAACTTAATGAACAATTATCAATAAGCAAATAAGCATAATTAATAAGCTAGCTAACTATGCTAATTTTTTTAGATTTTTAAGCAGTTTAATATCAAAAACATGTAAAGAGGTCTAAACTAAGATTTGAACAAAACAAGCAATTAACAACTGAAATAAGCAACAAAGAGCATGATACTAAAACAGAATAAACAAACAGATTAATAAGCAAAAGAAGAATAATAAGCAGTTTTCATTTGAAAAGAAAGGGAAAAATACCTCAACTCCTTGCTCAAAACAGGAGTAGTAAAATCCTATTAAGCATCTAACCTACCCAGCTTATTAATAAGCACTACTGAATTCCCATAAGCTCTTCCATATTTAGCTTATCATCCAAATTGAGCTTAAAATCCAAAATCCTTAACCAATAACTTTTGAAATTTAAATAACCAAACTCAAACAAGCTTAGAAAAGCTTATTTGAGCTAAAAAAAACATTTTGAGATAGCAATTTAGCTTAATGGCTTGACAGCTTATTAGTAACTTATTGAAATCAATTTTGCATATATGAAAAAGAAAAGATTAAGCACAAACAGAATTTTATTAAATGAAAAAAGAGATTACATTGCTTGAAAAGGAAATTACATAAAATGAATGACAATAAGCTGGAAAAATAAGCTATAAGCTAATCTACTCTACTCTAAATTATCCTACTCCTAGACGCTTTTGCTGTGTGATCCGAGTGAGCTATTTATAGCCATGAAGAGAAGATTCTAGGCTCTCAGGAGCGTCTTGAGTCTTTTAATCCTAGCCATCCATATCAAACCGTCTTCTAACCAATTGATTCAAGCCCTTTATTGATTGCCACGTTAATTCCACCAATGAGAATGCACGGGATCGCCAGCGTGGACATCTGAGTGTCAGATGGTGTTAGAGCTTCTAGAAACAAGGGTAAACACCATTTAAGTGGGGGTGAATTTGGTGTACGAGTGTGGAGGGTAAAAGGGAAGGAAGGAGACGATGAACAGTGTTTTCACCCGCCCCTTTTTCTTTTTTATTATTTGACCCGTTTTGACTGTGTTGACTGGGGGTTTGACTTGGGCTGTGAGGGTTTTGGGCTTGGTTTAGTTATGGGCTGGGTTAAAAGGTTTAGGGTAATTGGGTTAATATAATGACTTAACGACCGTTAGTCCCTAAGTGTTAAAGGGCTAACGATGTTATGATTTTAGGGACTTATAGTGAAAATAGTTTAACATTAAGGGCTCATTTGGTATTTTAAGGGTTTTTTCTCCTCTTATGGGCTGACCAAGGTTTGACCATTGTTGATTGAAAACTTTTGGCTCTTGTGCACTCTTTTCGTTCCCGTGTCCGTTTTTGTCCGGTTTTGGCTCTTTTCTTGTGATATTTGCAATATCCCGTAACTACCACATACACAAAAGACAAAATTCATTATACAGTAATTTTTATGCACATTTTCATCTTTTTAGGGATTGTTTTGATAATCTATTCTTGGATATGTGATTTTCTTCAATATGACACTCTAAAAATTCCATATAAACTAAGTGATTGCCGTTTCGTCTCATGCAATGTTATATCGCTCTAAAACCAATTATACCCAAAACCTCCCCCAAACTAATCCTTTGAAAAGTAGCAAAGTCTTTTGTGGGGAGAAGTTAAGAAATCATAAGTTTTAAAACACCCCGCTTTCAATTTTCAAAGAATTTTTTTCATATTTATGATCTTCATAATTTACAACTTACAACTTATTCATGTGTGACATAATGTATTGCTTTTATTATTCTTTGATAACTTGAAGGATCACGGAACAAAAAGCCACAAAAAAGGTCCAAGATGGATAAATTCATCGTCTCGACTTTCACCTCTCCAAGCCAAGCTTAAATACAAGATCATTGTATAAAATCAAGTTATAATGCTAACCACTACTCATAAAAGCAATTGTGTACTTACTTTTCTCCCTTATTCCTAATTTCCTTTAAGGATTTTATTATTATTATTGGTGACAAATAAATTATGGCCTTATTAAAATAAAGTAAACCCGGTTTAGACCATTAATAGTTTGAAATCCTTTCCTAAAGAGACGATGTGGTGAAATATAAGTCACATAAGGTTTTAAATACACCATTGATTTAGGGGTTATCCTTTTTATTTCATCTGAAACAACTCAACTACGAGTCCAGAGACGGAGGCTTTATTTAGTTAAACCCCGGAGCGAAATGTGCTTTATTTTATTATTTTAGTATTATTGATTAAGTACATTATTAAACCTCGGTCCTTTAAACAACTGCCACATCGGTATGCGAGCCGACCATGGTCCAGGAGTCTTATTTCGACCTCGGTGAATTCCTCGACCTTTTAGAAGGCTGCAACATCGGTTGTGAGCCGGCAAGATGCAACAAACTTTTATCAGTCTCGGATTATTATTACTATGTGCCTTATTTAGAAGACTGCCACATCGGTTGTGAGCCGGCAAGAGGCAGTAAACTTTTATCAGCCTACAGTTTTTATTATTATTATTATTACCTCCACCCTTTAAATGACTGTCACATCGGTATGCGAGCCGACCATGATCCAGAAGTCTTATTTCGGCTTCGGTTTATTACACAGTTTTATTTTTTAGCTCAATTCAAGTCTGTGTTGGTCTTTTAACAACTGCCACATTGGTATGCGAGCCGACCATGGTCCAGGAGTCTATTTCCCCACAACACTGACAAAACCTCGATGTGTACCTTACTTTTACCAGAAGGAATCTCTATGAAGTGATCTAAACTAAGAATCGCAAAAACCAAAGAAACTTTATTTATTCAACAATTATATAACGTTTATTAAGCTGATGGGAGCAAAAAGCCACAATTAACCTTTATGAGCCTTAAAGAAATCCAACTATTCTATGTTTAGCATCAAAACTTATACTCTACTCTCTCATTCTTGTTCTACAATTTAAAATTTCTTAGAAAGAAATCGTGAATACTTAGCCTAGCGAGTTAAGATGGACACTTTAAACAAGTCACATGACTGGCTCCAATCTTAATTCTAATAATCGATTCTTAGCATATTTAAAATCAATTATGGGAACTTGCAAAGTCTTGACTTTTTTAAGCTTAGACTCGCGTTTTATAGCTCCTTGTATAAAAGATTAGCAAAATTCAATCTATATATGTTAAGGAGAAAAGCTAAGATATAAAACCGGTCGGGTCAAAATTTACTTTTCGTTCTCACCAACGGAAAGCCTACATTCGTGTCAAAACACTTATTATTTTTATCAACTATTTTCTATTTTCCATTATTACACACATTTTTTTATATATATGAACAATAAACTAGATATTAAGACTTAAAAATTTAAATTTTTTGCGGGAAAACGGGGTACGTGAGAACAACGGGCAAAGGGTAGGTAAGATCATATCGAAGATATACTACCCCATACTAAAATTAAACATTATCCTCAATGTTTCCTAGTCTAAGGCTTATAACCCCATACTAGAACTCAAAAAGTCGAATGCATAATCCGAGCATGGAGAAAGTATTACAAAATCTTAAGCCGTTTATCAAGTATGCTAAAAGATAAATGTTAGTCAATAATAATCTAGGATATCAGATTTTCCCAAACTAATGGCAAGCAAAGGCTAGGAAGCTCGAGTGGACCGGGACAAAACACCGAACACGAGAGTCTTCACAATCCGGGTAATCCTGGACAAAAATCACAAACCACAAAACACGAAACACGAGAAAGAGGCGAGCCCCCTCTCATCAAATGTTAGAAAATAGATAAGAAGATAGAAACGCTTGTTTTTGTTATCCGAGTCACGAGCTTGACTCGACCCCGAATTAAGTTGTCCATGGGGAAGCAATATGGAAAAGAAAAATCTCATTTGGGCTTTCATTAATGTTTGGATAAACATTAAAGCACATGAAAGTTCCATCCCGATGAGATGCCACTGGCTTTAAGTGGAGATGCCGGGGTCAAAAATGGTGTCTTCACTCCCGGTAAAGAGAAAGTAAAAGATGGATCCACAGGGTAGGTGCGATACGAGAAAAAAGTCCGAATGACAAATGCGAAGGAATCGTCATCTTCAATATTCTGAGAAACATCAATCTTACCTCCCCCTGGGTCAAAACATTCATCTTCATTAAGCTCATCAAAATTTGAACATCTACAATGTGAAACTGGAACAATTTTAAGTGAACACCAAGTTTTTGAACACTCTTCCTCCTGAGTGGAGCAAATTTATAACAGATGTCAAACTGGTTCGAGACTTGCACACAACTAATATTGATCAGCTTCATGCCTACTTGGGACAACATGAATTTCATATAAATGAAGTTCGTTTAATGCATGAACGTAACTCAGATCCGCTTGCTTTGGTTGCAACCTATCAGATGACCTAGTCTCCTTATCAAACTCATCAAAACTTATACCCAAACTCTCAATTTCAACCACAAGTTTCACTATATCAGTCTCTACAGTATGGATCACCTTATCAGTCTCATCAATACTCAAACAATCAATCATCAACACCTCTTTCAATCACTTATCCCTCTAATGAATTTCAATCATCAGTTCACCACAATGTTTATTCTCCACCATCATCTATCCCTCAATTGGAATATGCTCCCACAGTTAACCAACAACAACCTGAATTTCCCCAATTAAACTCAGGTCTAACTATTCCAATGTTCAAGCAAGGTGCGATCTCATTGATTCCATCAATCATATGATGTCATTCCTATCAGCTGTCGTCACTTCTCGCTATCCTACTATCAATAACCAGCTAAGGAACTCGTCAAACCCTAGGCAACAAGCTACCATTAATGATGGAAGAGTAACTTTACAACCAGTTTAGAGGAGACAAATTTCTTTTGCTATTGGTACCACTAAGACCTACACTCTAGGAGTAAGTGGAAGCAATTCTTGGAAACAAATGACTATTATTTGTTACAACTATAAAGGGGAGGGACACATGTCCAAACAATGCATAAAACCAAAAAGGAAATGGGATGATTCTTGGTTTAAGGATAAAGTGTTGCTGGTACAAGCTCAAGCAAATGGTTAAATTCTACATGAAGAAGAGTTAGTATTTTTGGCAGATCCAGGAATTGCAGAAGGTCAAGCCACATGAACAGTCATTACCTATAATGTCCCGCTTATATCAAAAGCTGATGATATTTGATGCATAGACTTTGAGTGGGAGGAAACTCAACACACAATGGCCAAAGTTACTCTCATGGCGAATTTATATCATTATGGTTCAGATGCTCTCGCTGAGGTAAACAATCATGATAATATGGATAAAAACATGATAAATCAAGATGTGCAGGCGATGCCTTCTTTTGAACAGTCGAGTGTTGTGAATCATTCAGAGACTGAAATAACCAGTGATAGCAATATCATTCCTTATTCTTAGTATATGAAAGAATCACAACAGGCAGCTGTTTAGAATTCTAACTCATCTTCACAACAAGATGCACTGATATTATCTGTGATTAAACAACTAAAAACCCAAGTAATCAATTGCACCAAGATAAATCTTGACGGGAATAAGAATGGTGCCAAGTGATACTGGAGAGAAGTCGTGCTGGTGTGCTTGAAGCGGTGATAGTAGGGAGGCGTGCGGCGCGAATGGATTTAGAGCTGTAGGGGATTGTAAGAGTCAACAGAGGCGCGAGTCTCAGATTAGTACTATGAGTGAACACGAGGTAGACGAGGCTTATTGGAGCTCACATTAACTATTATACGTATGTATTACGATGTCAAGATCAAAAGTCTCGATCGACAGATTGATCTCAATCCGCGCTAATCTACGAACGCATACTTGCGACAGGTATAGATGGAATTCTTGACGTAGCAATAGAATTCTATGTTGATTATACTGGTTCTGAATCATGTGCACTACGGACTTAGCTCCTCTGCATCAAGACGAGTAGACTTGTATTCAATGAAGAATCTAGAAACATTGATAAAGGAATTGCTTTACAAAAGAAGATCAAACAACTGGATAATATTATTTATAAAAGAGATCAATCAACACAAACTGTTTATATGTTGACAGAACCATAGTTTTTCTATGACCATACAACTAAACAAGCTCTAGGTTTTCAAAATCCTTTCTATCTAAAGAAAGCTCAGCAGTTGGAACCAAAGCTTTAGGATGGTGATGTCATTAAGAACACTAATGCTATTGTGATTTGATTGTACGTCCAAACACACTATATATATAATATAAGTATATAAGGATGTAAAAAATTATAGTATAGTAAGTATTTTCCGTCGGTTTAAGATAAACACTTTTAACCAAAACGTTATATCAAAAACCTCCCGGGTCGTTTTCCCTCGACGAAGTGTGAATTGAAAATCAGTTAAATTCGTGATCGCGCGTTTTGAATGGTTTCAAACTTTTGAATTGATTATCTATTTCCACAATTAAAAGCACATAGATCATATAAAGAAAAATTAACGACTAAGCAATAAAACAATTAAGCATAAAAACAATAACAGAAATTAAAGAAACGTGACAATTTAAACCTAAATTATCTAAAATTAAACCTAAAATGATTTTTTTACTTTTCCTAATCCTAATTACTAACTTGTAAGAAAAAAGCTAAGGAAATCCTAAACCGAGGGTGCTTAAAGTAAAAAAAACGAAGAAAACAAGAGCGGGAATCAAATCTTGTTCTTTAAAAAATGAATTTCTTAAATTTTAACCCTACGAAAGCAAATCTAAATCCTAAGCCTTCTAAATATTAAAAGAAAATTTTATAAAAAAGAATTTTATTTTTTTGATTATTTTTCTATTTTTTATGAATTTTAAAGTTTTTAACAAAAATAAATTATTAAAAATAAAAAATTAACTCTAAAAATTCTAGGAAGATTACTAAAAGTAGCTTATTATAAAAGGATTGCAGGAAAAATAAAACTTTTGAAATGGCTTAAACGGATAAGCCAGAAAAGCTCAAATAAGCACACGAAGTGCTTATAACTAAATAATTCAAAAACAAGGTTAAAAGGAATTTGTTTGCATCCTTGGACGTAAAAGTCCCTAGGGCGCGTTGGTTGTGGTGTGTGTGTAAGGTTGAGGAGGGTAGAGGTCCAGGGTTCGAGCTTTGCTCACCCTGGATTTCCCTTCTTCCCTTTTTTTAATTTTGCAAAAACTTTAAAAAGCAAAGATTTAAAACAGCTTAAAACTAACAACTTTTGTGAAAACAACTTTTATAAAAACTACTTAATAAGCTGTAAAAGGGCTTATAAAACAGACAGACAACACTAAACTTCTTTTTGGTTCTTTTTTCAAAACTTAAGCAAACTAAAAAGCTAAAATAAGTTCAAACCTAAACAAAACAAGCTACTATTACCCTATTACTAATCTATTTAGCAAGTTAAAAACAAATTTGAGCTTAAGTAATAAGCAATAAGCTGAAAAAGTCAAATGAGCTTTTTGCATAAATCTGGTTACCAAACAGACAAACTAACAACTTTGAGCTTATTTTTAACTAAGCAAATAGAACCTTATTGCTATGAGACTTTTATCACTAGAGAGATTGACCTATAAGCTACTTAAAACTACTTTTGAAAAATAATTTGAAATTCAAATAAGCAAAGAAAATGATGAATGAAAAGGCTAACTTTTCAATTTACACTAGTTTTGGTTTTTTAAAACTTTAATGAAAATGACAAAGTGCTAATTTGAAACCTAAAAACAGATAATCAAATAAGCTGTTTTCTACAAATTAAACTCAAACAGATGTAATATGCCCTAGAAACTACTTGTGTACTTAATTTGAAAAGCTAATTCCTACTATTACTAACTCAAATTTAGAATTGAAAAAGGTCTTTTAACTGTTTTAGTATACTGATGCAGTTGCCATATTTAAAACCAAATCTCAAAACTAACTAGTGCAGACCTAAAGACTTGTTTACTACACTAATACAATGACTAAATAAGAGCAAATTGATTGACAAAACAAGCTAGAAACAAATTAAACTCAAATTCATTAAGTATCTGAGCTAATGAACTGAGATTCAAATTTTTAAAACACAAACTATATCCAAACTAATCTAAGCCTACAAAAGCCTAAAATCCTAACTTTATAAACCTTATAATGATATTGAAACCAATTTAAAGAACTAAATGGCCTAGACAGCACTAACTCAAGTTAGTGTTGCCTTGTGCCAAACACCCCTTAAAATTGATCAAACTCATTTTCAGCTTATAAACATGAAAATTTAGACACAAACTGTAAATACCAGATGATCACTAGCTTATATCAGACCTAATGAACTAATTTTGATAATCAAATAAGCTTGAACAATAACAAAACAGATTATGCTAATTTTTATGGTTTTTCTAATAGATTTATAACAATAACATGAAAACTAAGATTTATACTAAAATTTAAACACACCAAGCATGAAATGACTAAAATAAGCAATAACAAGTTAATCTAAGTAGTAATAAGCAAACATAAAGCTGAATTAAAGAAAAAGTGCAGAATTAAGCTATAAAGTGAAAATGAAGAACTCATAATTTCCTTTGCTTAAACAAGACTTTAAAATGCTCAAGGAGCTACTTAACAAAGCTCCAGCTTATCAAATGATAAGTTGGTGGGTCTATAAGCTCATCCCTTGCTAGCTTATCTTCCATATTAAAGCTGAGGTAATTTGAGGAGTGGATTTGATGTTATATAAAAAAAAGCTCAGTTAAACTTAACTGAGTGTAAACAAACTAAGAGTAGCTTAAAAGAGCTTAAAAGGAGCTTATGATAGTATAAAAGAGCTTATTGAACTTTAAGTGACTTTAAAAGTAAATAAACTATTAACAAATGATATTAAATGAAAGCAAACTTTTATTGAATTAATAACTGAGTACAAGCTTGAAATTGAAAATTACATTAAGAAAAGATTAATAAGCTGAAATAAGCTAATCTACACTACTCTAAACTACCCTACTCCTAGATACTCCACTGTGTGCTTTTCCTCTTCTATTTATAGTGATACTGAGAAGCTTCTAGCAAGAGAGGAGCGTCTTGAGCTTTTAATCCTAGCCATCCATCAATAACTCTCTTCCAATCTTCAAATCATGTCCGTTGGATCTACGACACATCCAATTGACCAATCATTTTGCTGGGGATTGCCAACGTGGCTAAACGAGTGTCAGGCGTGTCAGACTGAGATTTTAGAAGATCTTTGATTGCGTGTGATTTGATGGAATTAACCCTGCGAGGTGAAAGTGAAATATGGAGGGAAAGGGTGTAAACGATAAACAGTGAATTTGATTTGGGGATGTTGACCCTGTGTTGACCCATATGTATAAAAAATGTTGGGCTCAGGCTTTTGGTTTTGGGCCTGGATTTTGGGTTGGAAATGTAATAAAAAGATGGTTATGGACTTGTTATAACTTATAGGGTTAAGCTTAAAAAGCTCATAGTATAAGGGTTATTGGGCTAACCCGGCCCAGTAAAATGAGTCTGGGTTAGCCCATTAAACTCAAATACGCCTTCGGCTTTGGTTTTCTGCACTCTTTCCCTTCTCGTGCTCGACTTTGTCTGTTTTTGTCCTTAATTTGTCTTTTTCTTAATATCCGGTACCTGCACATACACAAACAAAAAAACAAGCATATACTTTGTATTTTTCACACATTTTTGGTTATTTGGACTCGTTTTCCATGGTAAAATGTATGTGTAAAATAGCATATACCAAACTCCCCCATACTAAGGTATTACCGTGTCCTCACGCAATATTATAAATAATACTTTAGAAAACTAAGAATCTTAATCCTCCTTGATTAATTACCTCAAAAAGTAGCTAAGTATTCATCTTAAGGGATTAAAGAAACATTAGCTTTGAAAAACCCCATTTTTCCCTTTTTAACATTTTTCCATTTTTTATGCTTTTTCATAACTTCCCATACTTCATAACATTGTGCTTTCATTATTCTTTGATAATACTTAGGATCATGGAACAACAAAATAAATTCATCGTCCCCAACTTTCACTTTTCCATACTAAGCTTAAAAACAAGATCATTGTCAAATACAAGTCATGATACTAACACTACTCATAAATACTAATTGTGTATTACTTTTCCTCCCGCAAATCCTAATTTTGTATCTCAAGATTTTACTTAAGTCATATACCCGAAGGCTCTTTAAGACTTGTTTCGATACTTATTTAATCCAAAAATAAAGCGGGACGGTTGAAAATAAAATTTAGCTTCCACCCTTATCCTTGAAAAACCGATGAAGTGAACGAAATTTTGGCTTTTGTTGCTTTTGCCTTAATTCATGTCATATACCCTAAGGCTCTTTAAGACATAAATCAAGTAATATTATTTACACCATATACCCTTAGGCTCTTTAAGGTGCAAATAACTAAGCAACATTTTTCAATCATTAATTTTATAAGTACCATATACCCTAAGGCTCTTTAAGGTACAAATAATTTCATGATTAGTATTACTTTTGCCATATACCCTAAGGCTCTTTAAGGCAAAAAGTAATAATAAAATGATTAACTCTACTCATACCATATACCCTAAGGCTCTTTAAGGCATAAGTAAAGCAATAAACATGTGATGCATATAATAAGCCAAAATTCGAATCATCGACTTCCAAATCAAAGGGAAGTTACTAAAAATTAAATTGAACCGGACAACCTTATTTATTAAACATTTATGAATATAAGTGAGACAAGCTAATGAGAGAAAAAGCCACAATTAATACTTATAAGCTTGAAAGAAAACCAACTATTCCACGTTTAATATCATGACTTATAATTAACACTATCATTTCTTGTTCTTTGCAATTTAAAATCTCTAAGAAAGAGACTCGCGAATGCTTAGCCTAGCAAATTAAGATCGGAACTTAACAAGTCACATATACTGGCAACAATCTCAACTCTAATAAATCGAGTTCGGCATAATGGATAAGCCTACATAAGACTAGTAACAAACTCGATTTAAGTATGTTAAAGAAAAACCTAAGGTATAAAACCGGTTGGATTAAAATTTATTTCTCGTTCTCACCTTTATTTGTATAACAACACTTATTTCATCACTTTATTCCAACATTTATCACTTTTTTCATGCACAATTTTTTTTAAATTCTGGCTATTTTCACATAAATCACATATTTTTGGTGTAAAAACGGGTTACGTGAGAACAATGGCTGCATGTATAATTAAATTGATAGATTCCCCCCATACTAAAACCACACATTGTCCTCAATGTGAGATTAATACCCCCATACTAATTTCAATGCATAATCTTGATATAAAGAGGTCTCTACGCAAATCTAAAGCCGTTTATTAAGTATGCTAAAGATAAACGTTAGTCGATAAGATTAGGATATCCGATTCCCTAAATGAAGCAGAGGATATGAAGCTCGAATGTATGAATGGACAAAACCATGAGCATGAGAGTCTTCAAAATCCGGGTAATCCTGGACAAACATCACAAACAACAAAACACAAAAAGGGAAAATGGCGAGCCCCCTCACTTTAATTGTTAGAAAATAGATAAGAAGATAGAAACGCTTGTTTTTGTCAACCGAGTCACGAGCTTGACTCGACCCCGAATTAAGTTGTCCATGGGGAAGCAAATGGAAAAGAAAAACCTCAATCGGGCTTTCATTAATGTTTGGATAAACATTAAAGCACATGAAAGTTCCATCCCGATGAGATGCCACCGGTTCTAAGTGGAGATGCCGGGGTCAAAAATGACAAATGTGAAGGATTCGTCATCTTCAATATTTGGGGAAAAAACAATCTCACCTCATCCTGGGTCAAAACATTCGTCTTCATTAAGCTCATCAAAATTGTTTATCACGGGCGTATCAGGCTTAATGTCGAAGGTAAAATGCTCATACTCGGGAATAGGATCATCGTTAAGTAAGTCGTCAAGAAAAATAATATCCCCTTCCGAGTCAAAATCACTCTCAATACCCGGTGGTATCAAGTCTTCCGAAACAAGAAATGTATCAACCTCCTCTATAAGAAAGTCACTATCCATAACGGGAATAGGAGAAGAGGAGGGATATTCGAGCACAAAAGGAATAGAAGGAGTAAGATTCAATGCTTTGATCTTATCAATGAGAAGATTGACGTTTAATAATTTCTCACGAAGAATTTTGTCCTCGATTTGAAGAATATCAATATCAATTTCTCCTTCTTCTTCATCAAAATCATCTTCATCACAATCGTCTTCATCAATTCCCGGTATAATTGGATCAATAAGATCGAGTTTACCGGCGAACTCTTCGGGAAGAAAATCAATCTTAGGAGATGTGATCAAAATATCTCGACTAAGCAAAGAGTTAATAAGTCCAAATTCAGCATCAAAGTTATAACACCCTGTGTTTTCAAGTCATTGACGACGCCGATAAATTCACAATGTACCTTTTTATTTTGTACGTGTTTGCTTGAAATTGTAAACGTTAAGTTAAATCGCGTACGCCAAAAATTAGCGTTCAATGTAAGCGGGCATCAAACAATTAAATGTTTATATCAAGCAAGGGTTATATAATTATTTTGAGGATAATTATTAACTTTGTTCATTTTATTTTTATCGGATACGTAAAGTGTATACGTTTCACGATAAATTGCGTTTAGGCACTCCCGGAACCACCAAAACTTTCCTACGCTTCAACAAATACCCACTTTTATACCCAATACATAAAAATTACAAAATATATCATGTATATCTTGTTTATGCCGAAATTCTTGCCATAGATACAAAGTTATACAAGAAATATAAGAAAAACTCTTACATTTTGGTCAAATATACACCTTACTTCATAAATGCAACACCATACCTTGTCTTTTGACTCATAGGACCATACCCATGACCATCCCTAAGACCATGAGCCATTCCTATGACCATAACATGTTCTTTGACTAAATCTATACCTTATATACATATATCTAGTGATGAGAGAAAAGATGCAAGTAAAACACTTAGTGAAAAATCATCAAACCTCCCCTCTTTGCTCTCTATTGCTCACGGCATCAACCCCCCCCCTACACAAACCCATATCAATTTTTATACAACCCATACACTTCTATACACATCTATCCTAAGACATTCTAAGGTATTTCCAACCATTGAATCACCATTTCCAAGTATTACGCAAGAAAAAGAAAGTTAGGGTTTTTATTAAGTAAACAAGGGTTTTCTTAAGTGCAAGCTTGGGTTTTAAGGCTAAACACGGGTTTAGCATTCATTTCTCATCTCATACATCATCCCTAAGGTCTTCTAAATTCCTTTATACTTTTTATCATCATTATTTTATGTGTGATATGTTATATATGGCTAAATCACCACTAAGGACTTTTAAATATGTAAAAAGAGTTAACACTTATGTTTATGAATTTACACACTTTTTCTTATGCCAATATGGTCAAATAAATCATGGAACAACAGAAAAAAAGTATGTTAACGTGTCGTTTAAGTACAAACATGTGTTAGTTATAAATTAGGTTTTAAAGTTTACATAAAAAGTTATATTAAAAGTATGCATAAATGTATAAAAGGGTGTTTTTGTTTCGAACTTCATACATAGGTTAGTCCATTTTATAAATATTACGCCTTTATGACAATTCCAAAATGATAAACTCGAAAACGATTTATAACGAAAAAGATACGTTAATTACGATTTTACACGAGAAAAACTTTAAAAAAAATAATTTTTATAAAAACACATTCATTTATGGCAACTCTAATTTTACAAACAGCAAAAATATGATATAACTTTTATTTACGAGATCGTACTCGAAAGAATCGCTAAAAACGGAACTATAACGAATAAACTACGACATTTTACGATAATTAAAGTTTAGAAAAGTAATTTTATAACATGAACAGTAAAAGTACTATAACATCAACAGACCGAACTTTAATAAAATAAAATACATCATTTTAATAACAAAAGAGTGTTACTCGAGGAATCACTAAAATCGGGATTAAAACGAATAAGTTATTACGATTACAAGTTTACGCTAATTAAAACCCTAAAACGAGTAAGGAGCTGTCGTGAACAGTAAAAACACTATTCATCGCAGAATATCAAAAACTTGAAAATGTAATATTTTGATCACTCGTCTTACTACGAAGACGTGGGCATAAGAAACGTCAAAATCGGGCTTAAAACGCAAAAGTTATGCTAGTTTTACTAAAACGGTAATTATAAACGTTTTAACTTATTAAACACAATTTTACCAAAACCATTAGTTGGTGATTGAGCTATATAGAATATTATGTGGTTATCAAAGTACTATATTACTAGGGAGTTTCATAATGAGGCCTCTTCGGATGGCGTTTCGACGAGTTGTTGGATTTACGATTTAAAGTGTCCTAACTCCTCGAACGTCATGTCATGACCTCTTAATTATGATAGCCCGAACGATAGTATGATGTGACTAACATAGACCTATACATGATGTTAGTTAATCGAAGTACTTGGTACTTATACGACCTATGATAATTTAGGTTGCATTCGATCTTTTACGTGACGCATTATCTGCGATATTTGGATTATCAGAACTCAAGGTGAGTTCATAGCCCCACATTTTTACGATTTCAATGATTTATAACTATGGGGTGGAAACATTCTTTGTTTTACAAATTGGACGCAAGTATTGATTACATGTTTGCCTAAGTAGCGATAACCCAATTAAGCCCACTATCATGAACTGTCAATTGCATAGATGTAGTTGGGAATTACACTATGTGAGCGCGAATGTTATTTAATAGATCTATTCGGGAAACGACCTCCCCGTTCGGGTGACTAGCTATCACCGAGAACGAACGTTATAGCATGTCGAATTTTGGGATGTTTTTCGGGTTAGAACATCATCACGGGCTGAGTAGCAATATTATGCGAACAAGACTGTCGAGCTTCAGTGTCATGAGCTTAGTGTAAATGTAATCTAGTCTTGCGATCCTGCATATTATGATTTTATCAAACCTATGAATTCACCAACATTATTGTTGACGTTTTAAGCAATGTTTTCAGGAGATACAATATGGCATAGGATGCCAGGGATGCATTGGGTTACATTTTGGATTGCACGCTTAAAGATTTAGGTGCATCATGTTTTGGGAAATGCAATGTCAACTTTTGTAATATTCAACAATGAACAAGTAAAGCTATATGCTTTTGTATTAAGTCTTTCAATTAAATCCAATGTATCATTTTAAACGACTTTTTGTGTCGTTCTTATATACTATGTTCTATGATCTTGAAGTAACACGCCCCGGACCCTTATTCCGCTGCGACCCAATTTGGGGGTGTTACAGATTGGTATCAAGAGCCAAGGTTATAGAGAACCAGGTCAAATGTTTTTGCTGGACTATAACCATTTTCAAACAACGAATTCATACAACGGGGTTGTACACGGGACATACATATGTGCATACATTCATGCATACTAGTTGATTGCATTAGTGGGACTAGATGCATTCATAATTGATATACGTGTTTATATTATAGTACGTATATTACTATGAGGGTATATTGTATATATACAAAGATGAGTTTGCATTCTTTCGCGCAACTCTACAATTATTTATATAAGGGCTATTTATATAAATAGGGGAATATTTCTTTAGGCAAGGTAGTACGATAAGCTCGTAGGTCCTAAGCGCTACCTAAACATTAAGCTATCGAATATGATACCTTACCATCATTCATTTATGCCATAAGTGCATACTCATATTTACCATACCAGCCTTATATAATATATTTATATAAGTTAAGTTCTGCTCGTTGCAAGCAGTTATGTTTTCATTATCGACGGTTACCTACACGTCTGTTCATATAAATTCCGAGCCATGGAGATTCCAGTAAGCTTTTGATGAGGAGCTAGAGGGACCAATGAAGGATCAGCCTCTATCTGCTGATGCCTCACCTACAGCCCTATCACCAGGCTACATTGCTAACTTCAATCCGGAGGAGGATGAAGAGGACCCTGAGGAGGATCCTGCTGACCATCCTGCCGACGGATGAGACAATTATGATAATAAGTCATCTGATGATGACAACGATGATGATGATGTTAAGAAGGATGAGGAGGACGAGGAGGAGGAGGAGCACCTAGCTCCGGCCGACCCTTCTACTGTACCTACAGATGATCCTGTCCCCTCAAGATGAGAATACAGAGGCATTTGAGACTGATGAGTCTGCTTCTACATCACCCACCTCTCCACACCATATCATCTTGTCTTTTGAGACCAAATCCCGTGCAGTACGAATGTCTATTTAACGCCATACTCCACAATCACCATCTGCTGAGACATGCATTACCGAGTTTGCTGCTGCACTACCTTCATCGTCACCACCACTAGAGAATGATAAGTCACTCAAAGATAACATAAGAGTCTAGCACCTAGAATCTTGAGAGGCACCCTGGCCCATAGACAAATAGATTTGTCAGTGTAGCTTGTTTTGTATTATATCCCACTAAACTTGAGTAATACTCGGTTGGTAGTGTTAATAAAAAGCTTGTACTCTTTTACCCATGTAAACGATGTATTAAGTATTAACCTACGCTGTTGGTTATGATCATGCTACTGTATGATGGGGATTTATTTACGCCATGGTTGCCGTTATCTTATATCTCTGCATAACGTGGTCTCACCTTACATATATGTTGGGATCACGGAGTGGCATGATTTTCCCTGTGGATGAAACTTCATATACATTTTGCTCCCTGTGATTTTCAAGAAATGATGACAACTGTTAATCAAGGGATGAGTGTTGAGTAAATTGAGCGGGTTGTAGCCCAGCGAGTGGCTAATACTATCGAGGCTATTGCTATGAATGTGGGAATCAAGGGCACTGCAGGAGTGATTGCCCGGAGCGAAAGAACCAAAGTCATAAAAACCAAATCGGAGGTATTGGAGCACATGGAGTGGTGCATACCTTAAGAGAAAGAGAAACCGATCAAGACCCTAACAACATTAAAGATGAGATCAAAGCTTAGAAGAGAAAGTTGTCTCACTTTGCCTAGCAAATCCTAAGTTGAAACTATCTTAGACTTTATCTCCTTAGGAGTTCTCGTTGTATTTCTCTAAAAATTTCAGTTGTACGAATAATTTCAAATTATCTATCCAATTATTGTATTAGGAGAATTTCGTTAATATTAACTTAGG
>BQNB010060836.1:0-36758 GCA_026074375.1 Tanacetum coccineum
TATCAATTGATTATAGTACTATTTTTTTACGTCACAATCAATTAAGAGTATTGTTTAATCTACAGTAATTCATTCGTTCTACATGTATAATGAAGATTCTATATTTACACAAACACGACAACCATTAGAACTAAATGACATACATTATTTTATAAAAAGTTTTAGGAACCGAACCCGCCCGTCGGGCGGGTTGTGTTATTACTAGTATATATATATATATATAGGGGGACTTTATTTTCAGCAACAAATTAAGTGCGAGAACTGCGAGAACTCTTAAAAACATACATGCACGCCTTCAATAATTGTATTTTTACACATATATCCTCATTTTTAATGATTCACCTAACTTTTCAATTCTACCTCTCTATCATTCCTTCCCAATCTAATTCACACACACAAACTTCTGGTGATTTCACCATAGTGTTCATCACCATGGAACAGCACCATCTTCACCACCAAACGCCACTGTTCACACCGTTAACCACCATTCACCATAAAAAACCTAAAAAATCACAATTGATCCTAAATAACATAAAATTAGATCAACATGAGTGAAGAAGAAGAGGAAGCAAGCTGAGATTAATGAAGAAGAAGAGCTTTCACATCAGATTACACAAAAAATTTCAAGTAACTGTTTTTTCTTCTATATATAAAATTTAACTGTAGAATTTGGAATTACTATGAATTTGAAGTTTTTATCATTGTTCAAATTATAAATATGTCACATGTGAAAGTATAGATTACGAATTAGGTAGCATTGATTATGTTTAGTAAGAGTATCTTCGCCCTGTGAAAATATAAGAGAGATTTTTTCTTCACGCGTCGCGCGTGGAAAGTTTAAAGCATCTTCACCCGTGAAAATATAGAAGATGTTTTTCTTCACCCGTGAAAATTTAGGAGATGTTTTTCTTCACCCGTGAAAATATAAGAGATGTTTTTCTTCACCCGTGAAAATATAAGAGATATTTTTCTTCACCCGTGAAAATATAGGAGATATTTTTCCCGTGAAAATTTAGGAGATATCTTTCTTCACCCGTGAAAATATAGGAGATGTTTTTCTTCACCCGTGAAAATTTTCTAAAGTTTTTCGTGTGAAAATTTTCTAGCTAGTTAAGATCTCCATTTCGAGCTCTCTTGTTTACTATATATAGTATTGTACGAAAGGTTGCAGTTCGACCCATTTACTTGTAGACGGGTCGATTGGTATATGTTTATGTCTAACGGTTAAAGCGTAAAACCAGTAAAAGGTTTGTTAATAAAATGAGTCAATGGGTCAAAAAGTTAAAGGTTTTTAAGAGGGTCGAGTTAATAGAAAATTTTCGGGGGTTTTTGTATGCCTTTACTTATACGCTTAAGGACATACGAACCAGAGTAGACATATTATTGTGAACCTTGACCTTCCCTTGTCTTTTTAGAAGTCATGTATGTTGTCTGTGTTATTTCCTAGTTCTATTCAGTCTTTGCATTTAGCTTGTATTAGGTCTCTTTTTTTGTTGGTGTGGGGGGATTTTCCCCATGTTTTTTAGAGTTCTCATGAACAAGTAAATTTTCGCTAAGATAATACTCTTGAGAACAATATAATCATAGAATAGTTTGATTCATTTGGGTTGGTTTTGTTCTGTGCCTGAAAGTTTGTTAATGTTTTCTTAATTGACCTATGCGCAAATTGTTTTCATCTCTTAGAGACTTTGACTATTGGGAAAATGTAAGATCAATTTTTTGTGAGTTTTAATCAAGAAACAAACTGCTCTAGCACCCCTTATTTGTAACTTGATGTAATTTGTTCTGGCTTATCTGCTGATAGTTAAGCTACTAAAAAGTAATCGCTTCTGCTTATGTGGTTAAGCTATTTATTAATAAAGAGTTACTTATTTTGGGATTCAGTTGGTTTGTTATACTCGTATTTAGCCTAAACACTCTTGAAAAACTATGCAACACTCTTAAAGTATTATAAAACACTAAACATCTTGCATAAATAGTCAAAATTAAGATGGATTTTTGTAGAGTTACCCAATTATGAGACACTCCATACTCATTTTCTGCTTTGGGTTTTTAAATAGGGAACAACTGTGTGAGTAGAGTTCGGTGATGCTACTACAGCAGCAGATCCTGCTGGTGCTAATGTTATTGCTCAATCATTTCCTCACACTTATGGTCAACCTTTGGCTTATTTTTTTAGAAAAAAATCTAAAACAACCAATGCTCAGACTATCTATGAGCACCCAGCAGTAAAGTATCTGCTTATTTTCACAGTTTCACTAATAGTTCAACTAATAATGTGGGTGCAAAATCCTTATCTGTAGTCAAGGGTGGGCATATAAGGTCTACATGTATACCTTAGAATTCCCCGGGTTTAAGAGTGTAAAAAAATACTAAAAAAATTTGTCCTTACAATTTATGTCTAAATAAAAATTTAATATTGTAGTGCGTATCTAATTTGAAAATTATAGATCTATGAAATTTTGAAGTATTTGTCCTCACAGAACTTTTTGCTTGCTGTTTCACTTTCTTCTTTCAGGGTTGGCTTCGTTTTTGCGGTAGACAATCTCCTAGAGGGCACAATGTTGTATGGGGTCTTCATGAGGCTCTCAAAATTCACAACCCAAAGAGCACATTGCTTGGATTTTTGGGTAATCATCTTATCCCCTTTTATTGTCGATATGGGATTGTGATGTGTCAGAATGTGTACTCATAACTATTATGCTATACATGTAACCAGGTGGTTCAGAAGGTTTATTTGCTAAGGAGACCCTTGAGATCACGGATGACGTTCTTGCAACCTAAAAAATCAAGGTAGCAGATTCTTTTTCTGTCGTGAAGTAATTTAATTTGACTATGGTAATCTCTTGAAGGTGGTTATGATCTGTTGGGAAGAACAAAGGATCAAATTAGAACCACAGAACAAGTAAATTCCGCCATGGCAGCATGCAAGGCTCCGAATTTGGATAGCCTAGTCATTGTTGGAGGTATATGAACTATATTGAAAGTAAGTATCCGCTATAAACTTTTTGTCTTGTACTAACGCTTGCTTTGTTGCAGGGGTCACTTCCAACACAGATGCAACTCAGCTTGCTAAAACTTTTGCAGAAGCAAAATGCGCTACAAAGGTATATATGTGCTCATATTTGCTACATAGAGCTCTTGTACATTAAGATTTCTTTGACCTCACGTATACGGTATATGTTGATTCTTTTTTCCAATTTCACAGGTGGTTGGAGTACCTGTTACCTTGAACGGAGATCTTAAGAATCAGTTCGTTGAAGCTAATGTTGGTTTTGATACTATATGCAAGGTATATATCCAACAACTTATCAGCAGATGCTCTTTCTGCTGAGAAGGTAAACCACTCGAGAGTTTTCTGTGCTTGTATTCTATCCATCTTCTTGCTGATTTGTAGCTTATGCTCTAACGCCTTGCTAAATTCTTATTGGTTTTTTATTTTTCTAGTACTACTATTATATTCGGATCATGGGTAGGAAGGCATCTCATGTTGCTGTTGCTGTGGAGTGCACTCTGCAGTCGCATCCTAACATGGTACAGTTACACTTACTTCCATTATATGTAATTTTCTGCAATTCTTGTTGTTACTCGTACTAAGCTTTATATCTTCGTTGTAGGTTATCCTTGCTGAAGAAGTTGCTTCTTCAAAGCTTTAACCATTGTTGATTATTGGGCTTCAAAACGCAGAAGCACATCTAAACACTATTCCGTAATTCCATATAACATAAGCAGCTCTAGAATGCAATGCCAAGCACCCCCTTTCTACAATATGTTCATGTTTATCTTGTAATACTGACATGATACTACTATGTACAGAAACTTATATGAAGTTTATGTAATTCATAATAGGTCACCAACTAATGATTCTCAATATTAGGTATGGAATCCACAAGCTAATCAAGAAGGGTACCTTCCCTACGCTCCAGTTTGAAGTCCTGATGATTATCGATGAAACTTTAGATGCCTTTTTTTAGTTCCCAATTCCCACACATCCAGCCTTACTTCCTGATTTAATTGTTGGCCTCGATCGATGTCTTCACTATTACACAAGCAAAGCAAAATCATGATGCGGTAATTATTTCATTCTCAACAAATATCACATAAATTTTTTGGACTAATTACCTAAAAAAAAGTTAAACTTTATTTTTTATTCAATATTATGTGCAGGATCAAGGAACATATTCCAGCTATGCCAGCATTGACCAGATGTGCACCCGAGACAAAATTTCATGGTGTTTTTAGGAAAAAAGAGAAACTTTCATGGTGTTTTCTAGGATAAGGGAAGACGGTTCTGTACACGGGTTATGTAAGCAAAGTAGGAGAGATATGAAGCGACGTAATCAGATTTAAAAAAAACTATGTGAACCAGTTATTTCACCCTCTATCCTAACCCCCTTCATCAGTAAATTACTGAAACAGCTTTAAATAATGGTATCAAACCAGAACCACTTTACCCATTTGCTGATATAACCATATATCAAAGGGCACCAGATGACCCATTTTATAACCGCACACAGACAATGTTATAAGACCGATTATAGACGGTCAATCTCCCAAGAAGTAGATAAGGAAACGAGATGGATAAGGCCCTTGATCGGGCAAGACTCCAAGAATACTAGAGAGAGACTAGACTTTAACTTTCATCAATTTTTTGTTCTCCTTCATTCAATGCAAAGTTACACTATATCTACTGAAAAGAAACAACAATGCTTTCCTAAACTTAAGGAACAAATAAAAGATCATGGAATCATGGATAAGTGGAAACAGTAATGTTCCCTTCTTTCTTCCTTAATTCATTCATGCAACTAACCAATTCTAACGCGCATGTAGACTTCTTCTAAAATGCATGTGACAATAAAATAACTAGTGGACCTATTATTCCTAAAGACTTGGACTTGGATAAAACGTGGACTGATATAACGAGTAGTTCATTGTATAGGACATTGTAGCCGTATCAACACACGCTCTTAATATTCGTGCACGTATCAGACAACCAAGATGCTTAGCAATAATGGAATCATCAGTGTCAAATTTGAAAGTTTTATTGCAATTCCAAAAACCTATGCCACTACAAAACCAGTTATGCCAAACACTGGTGTAGACAGCACAAGACTTACCAGACCAAGCATAAATCTCAGTATTCATATGATATTCATTATTGATGCAAGTGATAGCAGATTCAAAACCATCTTCATAGATAGATTTTAAAGCCAAGCTCTATAAAAGATCTGCAAGATAACAAAGACTAGTGAAACAATTCATAGTAAACCTCCAAACACCCACTCCTGAACTCCACTTCTGCCCTAAGTTCAATGTAAACATATGCAGATCCCACCTACACCAAGTCTCATGTAATTCCGTCATTAAAGCAGTTTACATCGTATTTACACCATTAAGAATGATTCTTTCACCATCTTTGATAATCGCTTTCAAAGTCAGATTCCAAATCCTAGCAGCTTTCACCACTTCCATAGAATTTCTAATCTTCAAGCCCATAATTTTATGCCTTACCATATCAACAATAACTTTGAAAACAGCATCCGCAGTCCTCGCTTCTTTTTGAAATAGTCTAACATTCGTTCCTTACCAAATGTAATAAACCAATACTGAACTTATAACATCCAAACTTATACTCATTGCTAATATTTTTCACCCAGGAAGATACTAATACTAAACTTAAATCATCAAAAATTCCACTAATAACATCAAAACTTAATCACATGTGAAGATACTTTACAAATCAGGTAGTAACATCAAAATTTGATTCCTATCTAAAATTTTCACATGTGAAGATACTTTACAAATCCGCTAGTAACATCCATTTGATTCCTATCTAAAATTTTCACATGTGAAGATACTTCACAAATCCGCTAGTAACATCAATATTTGATTCCTATATAATAATTTCACATGTGAAGATACTTTACAAATCCGCTAGAAAGATCAAAAACTAATTCCTTGCTAAACTTTTCATTCATTAAGATATTACGCAAACTAATTAAGTCACCTATAACAATCAAGACCTAATTCGCAATATTTAAAATCAAAACTTATATTCCTAGCTGATAAGATACTCTCAATAAACTTCTTCACATGTGAAGATAGTATTACTAAACTTAAATCGTAAAAAATACCTCTAATAATCATTAAAAATTCCGCTACTAATAACCTATATTCAAATTAAACAAATATAATAACTTTAAACACATAATAATTATGAATTAGAAATTAATATTTAATAAATGAATAATAAAATTAATAATTACTGTCAATATCTGTGTAACCTGATTGAAAAACTTTATCTTCTTCATCAATTGCATCATATGATGACCTAATATCATTTGAATCTCCTCCTTCTTGAAGTCGAATTCTATGATTTTATGATTTTTTAAAATTCCGGCAATGATTCCGGTAGTGATTACGGAACAACGACGGTTTATGATTACGATAGTGATTCCGGTAATGATTGACGGTAATTAACGGTTATGGAAGTTGAACAAAAGTAGAAGAAGTTGAACGACAGTTGAAGATGTGTAGTGGTTAGATCTGGTGGTGAAGCGGTGGTTTGATCGATGGTGAAGAGGTGGTTTGATGTGGTGGTCAAGCGGTGGTTTTGATCGGTGGTTATTGAAGTTGATTTACGTCTCTGTGTTTCACCTTTGAGATTGATCATCTGTGTGTTTTTTTCATTATATATGAGTTTTTGTGATTTGAAATGTCATAAATATATCCTATAGTAAATTAGTGTATTTTTTTCATTATTTAGTCCCATTAGATTAAAAAAAGGAATGGGATGATTGAAGGGCTATGATATTCTTCTTTTCTTATCACAATTTTTGTCCTTCTAACTTGAACGTCGCCCCTGAGATATATTATTGATATATATATATATATATTATATATATATAATATATATATATATATATATATATATATATATATATATATTTATATATATAGGGATGAGTTCTAGGAGAAAACCTTCCATACTTAGTAGAAAACCTATGACAAACTAAAAACAGGGTCGATCTTGTAAAACATTCTAACCTTAACGTAAACTTAAAAAAAATTGATTTTTTTTTCAAAAATATTTTCTTCGAAAAAAAATTCGAAAATTTTTTTTTTTGATAATTTTTTTTTCAAAAAAAATCCGGGATATTTTATAAGTGACGAAATAAGGTTCGAAAAAATTTGAAAAAAATAATCGAAAATTTGAAAAAAAAGTTCGAAAAATGGAAAACAAGTTCGAAAATATGAAAAAAGTTTGAAAATTTTAAAAAAAAGTTCGAAACTTTTTAAAAAATAATCGATATTTTAAAAAAAAAGTTCGAAATTTGGAAAACAAGTTCGAAAATATAAAAAAAATTTAAAAATCTGAAAAACAAGTTCAAAAATATGAAAAAAAATTCGAAACTTATAATAAAATCGATATTTTTCAAATCGAAATTTTGAAAAAAAATACGAAAATTCTTTTTTCAGAAAAAAATCGATCTTTTTTAAAAAGGTTCGAAAATTTGACAAAAAATCGATATTTTTTTTGAAAATTTGAAAAAAAAGTTCGATAATTTGAAAAAAAGTAGGAAATTTCAAAAAATAGTTCGAAAATTTGAAAAAGAGTTCGAAAGTTTTAAAAAAAGTTCAAAAATTTGAAAAAAATTCGAAAATTTGAAAAAATCTTCGAAAATTTGAAAAAAAGTTAGAAAATTTGAAAAAAAAATTTGAAAAATTGAAAAAAAAAATTCGAAAATTTGTAAATTTTTTTTTGAGTATTTGAAAAAAAGTTCGAAAATTTTAAAATATAGTTCGAAAATTTGAAAAAAAAATCGAAAATCTGAAAAAAAAAGTTCAAAGTTTTGAAAAAAAGTTTGAAAATATGAAAAAAAATTCGAAAATTTTAAAAAAAAAGTCCGAGTATTAGAAAAAAAGTTCGAAAATTTGAAAAAATGTTTGAAAATGTGAAAAAGAGTTCGAATGCAATTATTTCTGTATGCTGTTTCAATATTTCAAATGTTTTATAAACCCGCGAGGGGGATACATGCTATAAACATGAATGCAATTATTTATGTATGCTATTTCAATTTACTATTGCCTAAGTAACTTCTTTGCCTTTAAGTCCCCATAATCATGAACCGTTAATTACTCTCTGTAGTAAGCGCGAATGTTGTGAATATATATATTTGGGTTGGACTCCCCGTTGGTGTATCCAGTAACGATAACCAATTGCACATCATTAGAAATCACGCGGGTATTTTGGCAAAGGTGCCCGCAGGGGCAATATTATCATTATAACCTAAGGCATCGGATTCATGAGCTAATGGCAATAATAAATTATGTTTTCAATACTGGGTGTATATCAACGTAACCCAAATATCGCATTTGCATTCAAATTTTATTACTTAAACCTATGGATTTCACTCAACCTTTGTGTTGACTTTTTAGCATGTTTTATCTCAGGTAACTAATGGCACGGAGTGACGAGGACACGAAGATAGAAAAACCGTTATCATTCAAATGTTGTATTTTAGATTCTGGAAACCTCTCGTTTGTAAAAACTATGAAGAAATAATGAATGATAACTTATTTTCAAAAACGATTCTTTTGATTCGTTTTCTATGATTATGACTGTTGTACCCTTGAAGTAATACCCCAAATTAGCTTCCGCTGCTATATGTAAAAATGGGGGTGTTACAGTTATCAATAAAACATGGTAAGATCGTAACATAGAAATAAACATTTTTATCGGTTTATTTATATTAACAATCTCCCCCTTTTTGTTGAAGAATGAATTGTGATTGTGTATTATATTAAGTTCTATTTTACTTCCTTTCTCCCCATTTTGTCAAAACAAAAAGATTGAAGAGATAGTTCTAGTTAGAAGAGGAAGAGAGGTAAAGGTAAGATTGATATGAGTCGATGATTTGTAATGCTTTTGCCTTATTGGAGGTGTCCCTTCTTAGCTTGAGGAGATCATAAGTATGACATAATTTTACAAAACAATGGTGTTAGTTAAAATGAAATGAGCTCCCCCTTGCTTTAAAAGTACCTACAAAGAAAATGTTAAAGGCTAAATGATAAAAAGTGCTTCTGTAGAACCAGCCTAGATGGTTTTGTTCCACGAATGGAACCGACTTTGACAACCGAGGGAACCGGCTGCTGCAAAAAGGTCAAAGATATGACTTTTTCAAAATGGTTAGTCAATATGAGGAATATTATGCAAGAAACTGAGAACATAATACAATTTTCTTTAATTATAACAGTATAATTATTCATCATAACACAAATTAAGAGTACAAGAGATCCTTAATTAACGTTACATAATTTTTATTCTACTTTTAATTCCCTAGTCTAGTAATTATGAGTAAGAATGTTGAGATGATCTAAGATGTGATTGAGAATGAAGCGCATTTCATTATGAAGGTTGTCAATAATGACTTGAGTGCATTGACAATGGTCACAGTTAATTTCATGAGTAAGCATAGGAATGGGTTATAGGCCCTATAGGCGGAAGTTATGGTGGTAAGGGTGGAAGTTGTGGTGGTAATGGTAGGAGAGGTAGTTCCATGGCTGGAATAGGTGGAGGTTGATTTTCTAAGCATTCGATTGATTCAAATGAGGGTTGAGGTGGAGGAGGATTTATAGTTCAAGGAGGTAGATCTTCTAGGGAATCAAATAATATGTATGGAGAGGTAGGAGGGGTTAAAAAGATGAGCTCCACAGGGTCCAAGTTTATGGTTAGAGGTGATGAGTGTTTGGAAGGTTGTGTTGGTACCGGTGGAGGAGAGGTCAACAGAGGCAGAGAAGATTTTGGGGTAAGCAAGAGTTTGCTTGGTGAGATTCCCGGTGTTGTAATTGGTGAGAGTGGTGGAGAAACATTTGGAGATGATGAAGGAACCGTTTGGTAGAGCTTGATATAAAGGTGAAGATAGATGAGGGTTGCTAAAGCAACAAGGTTAGACGCTAATCCTAGCGGTACATTTAATGTTACTTGCAGGTTTCTTTTATTTGTTTGACTTAGACATTGTCTATTTTTGATAGTTACATGAGAACAATGGTGTTTGGCACAATCCATTTTATAGTGTAATAATTTGAATAAGTGAATGTTTTACTTAATATTTTGGTGAAAATCTAATCATTAGATATGCCTAAAGTCAACTCCTAGAACCTAAGATCAGATAGAGTGAAAACCCTAAAGGTGGTCAGTTATGGATTGTGAGCGGGAATGTATCGAATCGATCTATTGGGATTGACTTCCCGTTTGGGTGATTAGCTATCACTGGGCAAACAAACGTATACCATGTCGAACATAGGATGTTGCGGGTTAGAACATCATCACGGGCAATGTAGGCCATTTATATGGTATTCATTTATGTCGAGCTTCAGTGTCATGAGCTTAGGGCAACGTAATTACATTTATATGATGTTTGAAATCTGAGTTTACATTATCATACACTTGGGAATCTTGGGTTTACAATATCACGATTTATCAACTTGAATTCACCAATATTATTGTTGACGTTTTAAAGCAATGTTTTTCAGGAGGTCAATAAGCACGAGGTGCAAGGGATACATTGGTGGTTTTGATTTGGATATCATGCATTAAAGATTTTGTCGCATTACATTTTGTATATCTGTTATGGGCTAGAAATCTTTGTATTTTGAACAAGTGAACAAGTGAAGCTTCGGGCTTATGTAACAAATACTTTGTTAAATCCAATGTATCGATTTTAAACGACTTTTTGGTCATTCTATATATAATATTGTGTTATTTCTTATGAAGTACACGCCCCGGTCCCTTATTATGATGCACCCATTTGGGGAGTTACAGATTGGTATCGAGAGCCGATAGGCTTATAGAGACCTGGGTCAATATTTTTGTGGACCATAAACCGTTTTCAAACATTGCATTCATACAAAGGGGTTTGCACGGGACATACATACATACATACATACACTAGTTGTTGCATTAGTTGGTTGGACTAGATGCATTCATGATTGATATACATGTTATGATATAAATGTATATTACTATAAGGGTCTTATATTAAATACTAATATAAGATATTTTTAATTTTCAGATACAGTCATGTCAGATTCAGATGAATCAAGGGTCACACACACGGAGATATCCAATCTATTTGAGGGCTTATCAGACATTGGATCACCATGAGTTGTTGGACCTGAGCACGAGGGACTGCCCTGGATGCTAGATGACCCATATGTACAGGTCGCCTTACAGGCCCCGCCATCACCAAACTACATACCTGGCCTTGAGGAGCCATAGTCACCACCCCTACCAGATTTTGTCCCAAAGCCGGTATGTCCTGAGTATATGTCGCAGGAGGACGAGGTGTTTCCGGCTGAGGAGCAGCCACTGCCTGCTGCTGCTTCACTCACTGCTCAGTCACCAGATTATGTTTCGGAGTCCGATCCTGCGGCGGATCCGGAGGAGGATGACGACAAGGACCCTAAGGAGGATCCTGTCGATTATCCTGCCGACGGAGGAGATGACGGAGATGACGAGGATGAGTCATCATAGGATGATGAGGATGATGATGTTGACATCGAGGCCGATGATGATGATGAGGAGGAGGAGCACCCAGCTCCTGCTGACTCCACAACTGTTACTTTACCAGCTGCCGATCAGGCCCCATCTGCGGAGGAGACATAGTCGTTTGAGACTGACGAGTCTGCGACCACACCACCACCACACCCTACATATCGGGTTACAGCTAGGATTTCTATTCCAGCTCTAGTACCTACACCAGTTTGGTTTGATGCAGAGGTTGCCAGAATTCTCGCTATATCTACTCCACCATCATCACTGCTCTCCCCATGGTCATCACCACTTCCCCAGATACCTTCACTACCACTACCTCAGATTCCCTCACCACCACTACCAGTATCATCACCAATACATATGTTATCTCCATCACCACCTGCTAGTCCTATTCGTCCATTGGGCTATCAAGCTGCTATGATCTGGCTGAGATCCGAGGCCTCATCTACTTTCCATTCACTACCATTACCACCACCCATCATACTCTCCCACACCAGACTAGATGCACCATCATCAGGGATACCACCTTTTCATTTACTCTTTACTGATCGTAGAAAGGACAGACCTGAGGTTACCTTACCACCTCGAAAGAGGTTAGGTATCACTCTTGGCCCTAGATATAAGATCGAAGAGAGCTCATCTGCTGTTGCTGCTAGACCGGCTGGAGGTCTTAGGGCAGATTATAGTTTTGTTTCCACCATGTATAGGGAGATCAGGTGTGATCTAGAGAGAGATGTTGGATATAGGATCACTGACTCTTGGGATGAGATAGTTGAGGCCATGCAGGGGACACCAGTAGTTACCGATGTGGTAGAGATTAGGCAGAGGATGACAAAGTTTGAGACTAGGGTTAGGCGGGACACATACGAGGTTTATACGAGGTTGGACGATGATCAGTCTGGGCGACAGCTATTGGCTGGTCGGCTTAACATGTTGTTTAGGGATAGGCGTGCACATGCACGTACTGCTAGACTCATAGAGACTAAGGCTAGGATGTCCCGAGAGGCTTGGGGATGATCTATGGATGTGAGTGATCTTGAGCGTGCAAAGGTTATGTCGCTACATACCACAGTGTTAGCTCAGCAGTCATAGATTATAGAGTTACAATCAGCAGACCGTAGGAGACAAACGGTGATTACAGAGATGCTGGTGGCAGATCACAGGAGGCAGAAGCAGCTCACAGAGGCACTGAAGCTGATAAAGAGACTTCAGACTCAAATGACAGAGTTTGAGAGACAGCAGGGACCCGCCAAAGGTCCTGCACAGCCAGAGCTACCGAAAGAGGCTGATAGCAGTTCCTAGATTCTGTTATGGCTAGTTGTTTTGTACAGCCTACTAAGTATTACGGGTTTAGTCCTGGCTAGTATGGCTTTAGGTTGTATATATTCTTTTATCTTGTAACCTAATCGTTGTGATCATTTTCTATTTGAACCAATCATGTATGTTTTCTAATTATATATGGAATGGTGGTATTATGTCATGTTTGTAATCGAATTTGTTATGAATGAATGTCGATTTGGTTATATCTTTGTTGATTACAATTCAGTTGTATATTTCACTGTGTGATGTGATCTCACTTTACTTATTGTGCATATGTTATGTCATGGTTATGATTTTACGAAATCTAACGAGTATTATATTTTCTTGTGATTTAAAGAAAATGGCACCAAAACGAACCACCAGATCAACAACCGTCCCAAAAATAACCAACACCACATTTGTCACTAATGCCCAGCTTTAGGCAATGATTGATCAAGGCGTTACTACCGCTTTGGCAGCATGTGATGCTAACAGAAGTACGAATGGCAATGACAGCCATAATTTAGGAACAGGTGTTAGAAGGACATAACGAACTACTCATGAATGCACTTACACTGACTTTCTCAAATGTCAACCATTAAACTTTAAAGGCACAGAAGGAGTTGCCGGTCTATCTCAATGGTTTGAAAGGATGGAGTCTGTTTTCCACATCAGCAATTGTATAGTTGAGAATCAAGTCAAGTTTGCTACTTGCACTCTCCATTCAGTTACTTTAACATGGTGGAACACTCATGTCAAGACAGTTGGTCTTGATGCCGCTTACAGTATGACTTGGAAAATACTTATGAAAATGATAACTGACAAATATTGTCCTCGAAATGAGATCAAGAAACCAGAAATGGAGATTTGGGATCTGAAGGTGAAGGGTCCCGACTTGACAAGTTATACCCAATGCTTTCAAGAATTGGCTTTGTTGTGCGGGAGGATGTTTCCCGAAGAATCTGATAAAATTGAAAAATATGTCTGTGGCCTTCCCGACATGATTTATGGGAGTGTAGTGGCGTCTAAACCAAAGAGAATGCAAGATGCAGTTGAAATTACAACCGAGCTAATGGATAAGAAAATCCGCACATTGGCTGAACGCCAAACATAGAGTAAAAGGAAGTTTGGGGACACCTCAAGGAATACTCAGAACTAACAACAACAGAACAAGAGGCGAAACACTGGTCGGGCCTACACTACAAGGACTGGTGAGAAGAAGCCATATGGGGGATCTAAACCCCTATGCGCTAAATGTAATTATCACCATGACGGTCCATGTTCTCCAAAATGCCACAAATGCAACAAAGTTAGCCATTTTGCCCGTGACTGTAGGAGTACGGTAAATGCCAACAATGCTAACAATCAGAGGGGCACCGGGTCGGGTCAGAGACCTACTTGTTTTGAGTGTGGAGCCCAAGGGCATTTCAAGAGGGAGTGTCCAAAGCTAAAGAACAACAACAATCGTGGTAACTAAGGTAGAAATAGCAATGCTCTAGTGAAGGTGTATACGGTAGGCTGTACAGGGACTGACCCAGACTTAAACGTCATGACGAGTACATTCCTTCTAAACAACCGCTATGCTTCTATCTTATTTGATACTGGTGCCGATAGAAGTTTTGTATCCACTGCATTTAGCTCCCAAATTGATATCACACCAACTGCATTAGATCACTATTATGACGTTGAACTAGCCGACGGAAGAATAATTGGGTTAAACACTATCCTTAGGGGTTGCACATTAAATCTCCTGAACCACCCATTCAACATAAATTTAATGCCCGTAGAACTTGGTAGTTTCGACGCTATAATTGGTATGGATTGGTTGGTAAAGTACCAAGCAATCATTGTGTGTGCCGAGATGATCATTCGTATCTCCTGGGGAAATGAAACATTAATTGTTCACGGTAACGGAAGCAACCAGGGACACGAGGCTCATCTGCACATTATCTCGTACACCAAAACACAAGAATACACGCTAAAAGGATGTCCAGTCTTTTTGGCAAACATTAATACAAAGGAAACGGAAGACAAGTCGGAGAAGAAGCGACTTGAGGATGTACCAATCGTCTGGGATTTTCCTGATGTATTCCCTGAGGACTTGTCGGGTCTTCCTCCAACTCGACAAGTGGAATTTCAAATCGATTTGATACCTGGTGCTACACTTGTACCTCGGGCGCCTTATCAATTGGCACCTTCTGAAATGAAAG
Source organism: Tanacetum coccineum (assembly GCA_026074375.1). Taxonomy (NCBI): domain Eukaryota; kingdom Viridiplantae; phylum Streptophyta; class Magnoliopsida; order Asterales; family Asteraceae; genus Tanacetum; species Tanacetum coccineum. Next base: position 15,067 of record BQNB010060836.1, read on the forward strand.
AGTTGTCAAAGCAACTGAAAGAACTATCTGAAAAAGGCTTTATAAGACCTAGTTCCTCACCCTGGGGAGCTCCGGTCTTGTTTGTCAAAAAGAAGGACGGAACATTTCGAATGTGCATTGATTACCGGGAATTGAATAAACTGACGGTGAAGAACCATTATCCGCTCCCAAGAATTGATGATTTATTTGATCAGCTTCAAGGGTCGAGTGTCTACTCAAAGATCGACCTAAGGTCAGGTTATCACCAACTGAGGTTTCAAGAAGAAGACATTACGAAGACCGCTTTTAGAACTCGTTACGGCCATTATAAATTTCAAGTTATGCCATTTGGTTTGACAAACGCACCTGCCGTATTCATGGATCTTATGAATCGGGTGTGCAAACCTTACTTGGATAAATTTGTGATTGTCTTTATTGACGATATTCTCATATATTCGAAGGACAAGAAAGAACACGAAGAGCACCTTAAGTTAATCTTAGAGTTGCTTAAGAAAGAGGAGTTGTATGCCAAATTTTCCAAGTGTAAATTTTGGATTCCTAAAGTACAGTTCCTCAGTCACGTGATTGACAGTCATGGTATTCACGTGGACCCCGCCAAGATCGAATCCATTAAAGATTAGGCATCTCCTAAGTCACCAACAGAGATTCGTCAATTTTTAGGTCTTGTTGGGTATTATCGAAGATTCATTAAAGTATTTTCAAAGATTGCCAAACCAATGACCAAGCTCACTCAGAAGAAGGTCAAGTTTGAGTGGGGTGACAAACAAGAAACAATGTTCCAACTGTTGAAGCAGAAGTTGTATAGTGCACCAATTCTGGCTTTACCTGAAGGAAGCGAAGATTTTATCGTATACTGTGATGCTTCGATCAAAGGTTTGGGCGCAAGGTGATTGCTTATGTATCACGCCAGCTGAAAATTCATAAGAAGAACTATACGACTCATGATTTGGAACTTGGAGCGGTAGTGTTTTCTCTGAAACTGTGGAGATACTATTTGTACAGAACCAAGTGTAAGGTGTTCACGGATCACAAGAGTCTACAACACATTCTTAATCAAAAGGAGCTGAATATGAGGCAACGTCATTGGTTAGAATTGCTTAATGATTACGATAGCGAGATTCGTTATCACCTAGGGAAAGCAAATGTTGTCACTGACGCCTTGAGCAGGAAGGAAGGAGAGCCACCATTAAGGGTTCGAGCCTTAGTCATGACTATAGGTTTGAATCTCCCCAAACAAATTTTGGATGCTCAGCCTGAAGCACGAAAACCATAGAACATCAAGAACGAAGATGTTGGGGGTATGTTGCTTGAAAATTCTAAAGATTCAGAGAAGCTTAGGACGGAAAAGTTGGAACCCCGCGCGGATGGAACTCTATGTCTAAACGGCAAGAGTTGGTTGCCATGTTATGGTCATTTGAGGACTGTAAACATGCACGAGTCCCACAAGTCAAAGTATCCTATCCATTCGGGTTATGAAAAGATGTACCAAGACATGAAAAAGCTATATTGGTGGCCCAATATGAAGGCAAACATCGCCACCTATGTTAGCAAATGTTTGACTTGTGCTGTAGGTTCCTGATTAACACTTCATAAACAGGAATCGAAACAAGAAAGTAGAGAGAGAGAGAGAGGATCGAAAAGAGAGAGAGTTGAAAGAGATGAGGAAAAAAGATATTATGAGAATTAGATATTTGTGAAAAGAAAATATCTATATATATATGAGATATTTTCTGAAAAGAAAATATCTATATATATATATACCCCTACACATTTAATGTGACGCGAGGGATATTTAACTAGGACCCGGGCTCGGGTTTTGCTTGGGATTAAACCCGAAACATATACAATATTAGATTAACTATCGAGCTAGTGGGGGTGGTGTGGGGCGGGGGGTTGGGGTGGGGGTGGGGCGGGGGGGGGGGCAGGGGGGGGGGGTGGGGGGGGCGGGCGGGGGGGGGGGGGGGGAGTGGGTGTGGAGGGGGGGTGGACTGGAGGGGGGGGGAGTGGGGGGGGGACGGGGGGGGGGGGAGGGGCGGGGGGGGGGGTGGGCGGGGGGGGGGGGGGGGAGGGGGGAGGGGGGTTGCATGGCAGGGGGGAGTGGGGGGGGGGGTGGTGGGGGGGGCGGGGCTGGTGTTGTGGGGGCAAAGGGGGGTGGTGGAGGTGGGTGTTGAGGGTGGGGGGGGGGGGGGGCGGTGATGGGGGGTGGGAGGGGGGGAGGGCCGGAGGTGCAGGGGGCGGGAGGGGAGGGGAGATGTGGGGGTGGGTGGGGGGGGGTTGTAGGGCGTGGGGGGGGGGATTTGGGTTGGGTGGTGTGGATGGATGTGAGGCGTGAACGGGGGGGGGGGGGTTGGGGGGGGTGGTGGGTTGGGGAGGGAGGGGGGGGGGGGGGTGCGGGGGGGTTGGGGGGGGGGGAGGTGGGGGTGGGAAGGGGGGGTGTGGGGGGGATGGGGGCGGGGGGGAGGGGGGATTTGGGGATTGGGGGTTAGGGGGGGGGGGGGGGGGGAAAGCGGGGTGGGGGGGGGGGGGGGGGGGGGTGTGGTGGGGGAGGGAGGAGGGGAGTTGGGGGGGGTGGGGGGGGGGGGGGTGGGGGTGGTGGTGGGCGGGGGGGGGGGGGGGGGGGGGAGGTGGTTAGGGGGGAGGAGGGGGGGGGGGGGGTGGGCGGGGGTGTGTGGGACGGTGTTGGGGGGTGGGGGGGTGGGGGGGGGGGGGGGGGGGGTGGGGTGGGGCTGTCGCGGGCTGGGGGGTGGGCGGGGGGGTGGGGGGGGGGGGGGGGGGGGGGGGGGGGGGGGGTGCTGGGGGGGGGGGGGGGGGGGGGTTGGGGGGGTGGGTGGCGGGGGCAGGTGGGTGAGGGGGTGGGGCGGGGGGGGGGGGGTGGGGGGGCGGGGGGGCGGGGTTGTTTGGTTGGGGGTGTGAGGGGCGGGGTGGTGTGAGAGGGGGGGGTGGGGGGGGCGGGGTGGGGTGGGGGGGGGGCGGGGGGGGGGGGGGGGGGGGTGGTGTGCGGGTGGGAGGGGCGAAAGGAGAGGGCTGGTTGGGGGGCGGGGGTGTGGGGGGGGGTTGGGGCGGGGGGGGGGTGGGGGGGGGGGAGGGTGGGTTGGGGGGTGGGGGGGGAGTGGTGGTGGGGGGCTGAAGGGGGGGGGGGGTAGGGGAGGGGGGGTGAGCGGTGTGGGGGGGGGGTGGTGGATGGGGTGGGGGGGGGGGGGGGGGGGCGCGATTGGTGGGCGTGGGGGGTTGGGTGGGTGTGGGGGGGGGGGGGGGGGGGGTGGGAGGGGGTGGTGGGGTGGGGGGGGGGGATGGGGGGCGGGGGGGGGGGGAGGTGGGGAGGTGGGGGGTGAGGGGGGGGGGGGGAGATTGGGGGGGGGGGTGTGGGGGGGTGGGTGGGGGGTTGGGACAGGGATGGGGGGGGGGGAGTCTGCGGGGAGGGTGTGGGCGTGGGGGTGGGGGAGGGGTGCGGGGGTGGGTGGAGTTTGGAGGGGGCGGGGGGAGGGGGGGTGGGTGCCGGGGGGTGGTGGGGAGGGGGAGTGTGGGGGGTGGGGGGGGGGTGTTGAGGGGGGGGGGGGTAGGGGGGGGGGGTGGGGGGGTGGTGGGTGTGAGTGGGGGGTGCGCGGTGGAGAGCGGCGTAGGGGTGGGGGGGGTGTGGTGGGCCTAGAAGGGGTGGGGGGGGGAGGGAGGGGGGGGTGTGCGGGGGAGGTGGAGGCTGGGAGGGGGGGTTTGCGGGGGGGGGTGGGGGGGGCGGGGTGGAGAACGGATGTGGGGGGTTTGGGGGGGGGGGGGGGGGGGAGGGGGTGGTGGGAACGGGGTTTGTTGGTTGTGAGTGCCCGGGGATGGGGGGGGTGGCGGGGTTGGTGAGGAGGGGGGGTCGTGGGGCGGGGTGTGGTGAGTGGTGGAGGGTGGGGTGGGGACTGGGGGGGCGGGGATGGGGGGTGGGTGGGCCGGGGAGGGGGGGTGGGGCGTGGGGTGGGGTGGGGGGGGGATTTGGCGTGGGGGGGGGGACTGGGTTGTGATGGGTGGGGGGAGGGGGAGGGAGGGGGGGGGGGGGGGGGTGGGGGGGGTGGAGGTGGGGTGGGGGGCGGGGGGGGGGGGGGGGGGGAGGGGATGTGGGGGGTGGGGGGGGAGGGGGAGGTAGGCGGGGAGAGGGTGGGGAGCCGGGGGTGGGGGGGGGGGGGACGTGGGGGGGTGGGGGGGCAGGGGGGGGGGGGGGGGGGGATGGGGAGGGTGGGGGGATGGTAGGGGGGGGGGGGGTGGGGGGGGGGGGGGGGGGGGTGGTTGGGGGGGGGGGGGGGCGGGAGGCGGGGGTGGGTGTGGGGGGGGGTTGGGGCGGGGGGTGGGCAGGGGGGGGGGGTGGGTGGGGTTGGGATTGGGGGCGGGGTGGGGGCGGGGGGGGTGTAGGGGGTGGGGCGGTGGGGGGGGGACTTGGGGTGGGGAGGGAGGTGGGGGGGGGGGAGGGAGTGGGGGGAGGGGGGAGGGGTGGGGGGGGGGGGGGGGGGGGTGGGCGGGGGGGGGGGCGTGGGGGGGAGTGGGTTGGGGGGGGTGGGGTGGGGGGTCGTGTGGGATGGGGAGGCGGGTGGTTGGGGGGAGTGGGGGTGGGCGGGGGGGCTTGGGGGGGGGGGGGGGGGGTGGGGGGGGAAGGTGGATGGGGGGGGGGGGGGAGGGTGGGGTGGGTCGGTTGGGTGGGGTTTGGGGGGGGGGTGGGGGATGGGGGGGGGGGTGTGTGGTGGGGGGTTGGGGGGGGGGGGGGGGGGGGGGGGGGGGGAGGGAGAGGGTCGGGGGGGGGGGGGTGGGGGGAGGGGTGGGGTGGGGAATTGTTGGGGTGGGGGGTGGGGGGAGGGGGGTGGGGGGTGGGGGGGTTGGGGAGGAGGTGGGGGTGAGGGGGGGGGGGGGGGGGGGGGGGGGGGGTGGGGGAGGGGCGGGGGGGCGGGAGGTGGTGGTGGGGGGGGGGGGGGGGAGGGGGGGGCTGGGGGGGGAGTGAGATGTCAATAGATAACGTGTGTATCTCCGTGACAAATGAGACAAGTTTCTGTTGAGAGAAACCCGAATGGCTGGGAAGGGTTGTACATTGCATCACTGGGTCCATGATGTCGTTTTCAATGTCAGCAATCAACTTGTGATTCTGACAGCATATGTATTGACCCGGTTTCTGTCTTAAGTTGTGTGGAGGGCTTCTTTCTTTAGACCCTTTATCCATACATTTCTTTTTAATTCTTCAACGCCTTCAATGCTTACCAGGACGTCATTACTAACACCTTGTTGTGATTGTTCCAGTGTTAGCTCAATCTTAGTCGGCATTATTCCCATATACATTCATCTCCAATCATACCTAAGGACTGCTATTTCTAACTTTGGATTATCCTTGGGTAGATCCTCCGGTTCTGGTTGGATCATAGGATTGATTCCTAACCTAACCACCTTATGACTTCAGAATCGTCGTGAAATTAAGATGTTGTTGGGTATAAGATCGAACCATAAAACCTTTTCTTACTGTTCAGCACATTGAGTCGATTAGATCATATTTTAAATACATTTTCTCCCTTTATTTTAAATAATAAACACTTAGTTTTTGAAATACCTTGTGATTAAAATATGTCTTGAAAATTTTGTGGGGAGAAAATATTATCAGCATGAATGGTTTGGAACATTTTGATAATGTTTTGAATACATAAGAATTGTCGGTGTTGATGTATCCAAGAACATTAAAACTTTGTTTTTCGAAAAACTCCCCCTCAAAAATAGGACCAATTGAAAAATTGTTGTCTTTTGAAAACATTGTGAGGGTTGGAGTGTTGAACACACAATTTTGAAAGATTATGAATTGTCATGGAGAAATTCTTGAAAAATCGTGTTCAACGTTTTGAAAAACCAGATGTTAGAGGACTTCTCTTCTAACGGTAAGGGTAAGCGCACTGAAACGTACACTATTCTTTTTCTTGAGCTAAAAACATTGAATGTCTTGTAAGAACAGCTCAAGACCGAGAAACGTTAATTTTCTCGTTGTGAGGATAAGTTATAAACCTTCCTTTATTTGAAGTCCGGGTTATGTACTGACATTTGCACATAAGCCATTTAGAAAATTAGAAATGACATGTTTTGAAACTATTTGCAACTCTCGCTCGAACTTCATTTACACACCCGTGTCAATGTTAATCGACATTTCTAAGCACGTAAATGTTATCGATTCCAAGAGACATGTCGAGAAGATTCTTTTTGGAAATTTTCTGTTTTTCTGATTTTGTATTTTCTTTTTGAAGTTTTATATTTTTGTATTTTGCTTTTCTCAAAAATATGTACATTGTGATGTTTGATGATGATATCAAGCAGTCTCATTTGACAGAACCTCCAGATCAGCTGGAGTCAAACATCTCATACCAATCCTTCTGACAAGATACTTAAACCGATCCCCAGGAAGGACTTTTATAAACATGTCAACTAATTGGTATTCAGTTCTGACAAAATATAATTCAATTATACCATTTTCAACCTGTTCCTTTATGAAATAATACCGAGTATGGATGTGCTTTGTCCGTGAATGTTGTACGGTGGTTTGCATGAGATTTGTTATGGCTGAATGGTGCAGTCGCAGTACAAGTTTTTACACAGTACAACGGTTATTTTGTTGTAGTTGACGCCCATAATCTTGAAGCAGTTGTCCTATCCACTTTACTTGAGACACATCACTGATGCAGATAACGCCCACGTACTCTGCCTTGCTGAAGGACATTGCAGTGCAGTTTAGTTTCTTTGCATCAGCTTACAAGTTTATCACCAAGGAACGGTTATCCCTCCAGAAGTTGCTTTTCCGAGTTAGTTATCATTGGCATCCGGCATGATCAGAATCTGAAAAATGCTGGTTAGTCAAAGACCAGAATCGTTGGATACCAAAGTCCCAATGTTAATGGTAGCCCTTTAGGTATTTAAAGTTTTCTTTTAACCTCCTTGAGGTGCTTTTGAGGTTGGTCGTGCTTGATAACGTGGCACAATCAGCATACTGCCTTACACTTATGTTTGGATCGACTAGATGCCAGTACATGAGTGACCCAATTTTACTACGATAATCAGATGGTTACGGGTTCTCCACTCAAAAATCTACATTAGTTTGGGTTTTTTAGCAATGGTTGTACCATGGAGTGACAATCTTATCATATTATGCTTTTTCAGAATCTCTAAAGCGTACTTTGCCTGATTGATAAAAATACCTTTGGGGGACTGGTTGGATCTGAAAGTCCTAAAAAGAATTTCTTCTCCCCCCATTAACGGACATTTCCAATTCTACTGTGCATTAATTTTTCAAAATCAGTTTGAATATTTGGATATTGTCGAGATCCAAAAAAATTATGTCATCAACGTAAATCTTGCACAAGTGAATATCCTCCCGTATTTTTATTCTTGAATAAAGTTGGGTCAATTGTACCTTTAGTAAAGCCTTTGGACATCAGGAAGTTTGATAGTTCATCGTACCAGGCTCTTGGAGCTTGCTTTAATCCATACAAAGCTTTCCTTAGAAGGTAGACTTTTCTGGATGATCTCGATCAACGAACCCTTTTGGCTGAGCAAATTAACCTCCATCTTCCGTGGACCATTTGAAATGCCGTTTTCAACGTCCATCTGATAGATTGGAAAAGACTGGTTGTGTCCTGCGTCGGGCAACAAAAATCCGTACTGCTTCCATCGAGCAACAGGAGCAAATGATTCTTCAAAATCAATACCCTATTCCTGAGAATAAACCTTTAGCAACAAGTCGTGCTTTGTTGCGAATTACTGTTTGATCTTCATCCTTTTTGTTCTTCCATAACCACTTTAGCTTTATAATCATCTTGCCAAATGGTTTGTCGACTAGTTCCCAGACCTTTAGTTTGTCGAACTGATGAAGTTCATCCTGCATTGGCTTTTTAGATCCATGAGAATCATCCACTGCCTTCTTAATGTTCTTTGGTTACAAACAATTACTCATGTAGAGCGCGAACATAACACATTTCAGGATCTGTGGCCAAGCTGTCGTTCTGTTTGATATTGCATGGTTGATTTCCCATGAACTTGTTCTAATGGATGATCTTTGGTCCATCGGAAATCATGACTTTGTGGTTGAAATGAATGCACATCCGGTATTATCAATATTGCTGAGGAAGACTCACTATTTTGTACCGCGTACAAAAGGATTGACAAATTCAAGCATTCTTGAAACAATGCATTCGGTGCTTGCATCATTGTTGTTTTCATCAGCTGATCGTGTGTTGGATTGTTAATATTCTTCAAGTATAGGACTGAAGAGAAATTCTAACCATTGTTTTTGACGAATCTGTCTTTTCTGCTGAAGGAACAACATTTTGTCTTGGGGGCACGGGGTCAGAGTTGTCATAGTCTGACGCCTTTTGTCCTTGAGGAATGAGGCCTGAAGAGACATTTTCAACAGACTATCTCTTGTCGTTGTGGTTGCCGTGGTTTCTGATATGTTGTGATATACATCATTTGGTTTGAAGAAGAGGCTTTGAACTGCGTTGTTCAAACATCATTTTTTGATTTATAGGATCAATATTCCGTGAAAGCCATGTTTTCTGAGATATCTTTCTTTTTCGCAACCAAACTCTGAGTCCTTCCTCTGTAGGATTGAACGATGTACCTGTACATTAAGGAGGAGTACCATGACTGGATTTATGAGCTTGTTCGTTTCACAATGGTTAGGGACTATCTGCATTTGAACCATTTGGAAAATGAGTAACTAGTTATTTGTCTATAAATACACACTCATAAGCTCACTTGATACATTTCCAAGACTCTTAAACCCTCTCCAAGATAAGCCACACTCGTCTACCCTCCCTTGCATTCGGGTCTTCTATAACCAAACCCAAACACGAGACCACAAGAAGATCTACAAGCTAAGGTTGGGTTACGAATTTGGAAAGCCTTTGAAGGCTAGGGTTTGTCGCGGTTTAGGTTGCTCACTCCTACTCGACATCCATTTCAATCTTAGGACTCTTGTAAGTGAACCCTACTCGGACCACTCCTTGATTTGTCTCTTTTTATTTCTATACGTGACATGAGTACACGTCGAATGTGGTGGTGTGAGCCCAAACACGATGAACATGCGTGGTTCACGCCATGCATGTCACATGCGCATGAACCACATGGTTCATGAGTGCTTGACTCGACCCACATTCGTCCTGGTCTCACCATTATGACTAGGGTCACGTTTGGTTTATATGTTGCACGTAAAGAGAACGTGAACATGCATGGGTTTCAACCATGCATGTCGCGAATGTGTAAATATGTCACGCAAACGCGTATGTCATATTGTTGCGTATGTGTATGAGTGGCCATAGTCAAAAACATGCGTGGTAAATGTTTCCAAAACATTGAACGTGTTTTCCTTAATTTAGACGTAACAAATCACTTGAAAACTCGACACTAAGCCTTATAAACATAATTGCTTTGCTAAGGAATATCAACGGGCCACAATGGGCCATGTATAAACCAACCGAACCCTTAATGGGCCTTCAAACCCATTAACGGGCCCAACGTAAACGGATAAGCTCACAATAAGCTTGGACCGCTTAGTGGTGGCCTTATGAGTACTCAATGAGCTTATTGAACCTTTATGTAATTAATGGACTCAAAAGGAAATAACCTAAAAGCCTAGGAGGACTATCGGGTCTCGTTTAGGCCCAATAGGCCCAACAGCAGGCTTATTAGCTTATCGAATAAGCTAAATAAGCCAACTGACCTTCTATGTGCTTAATGGACTAAAACAAAGTTATTGGACCTCAATGGGCCGAACCAAATGGATTTAAAACCTTTCGGGCCATTAATGGGCCTGAAAGCCCATTAACAAGTGCTTATCGGCTTATTTCAATAAGCTAGAAACAAGACAGATTAAAGTGAGTTAAAACGTATAAGAAATAAGCTAAAGAGCCAAAGGAAACCAAAAAGGGTGTATCGGGTTTAAGCTATTAGGCTTACGGGCCCAATAAGCTCGAAATAAGCCATAATAAGCTCCCCGAGCTTATTCTAAGCTTATCAGACCCTGCTAAGTTATTGGAACCTTTTGAACTTATTAAAATCATTTTGGACCTTTACAACGCTAAACAGACCTTAACGGGCCTAATGAGGCCCGTTAAGCCAAAAATAAGCTCGATGAGCTTATTAATAAGCCAAACCGAATATTAAAGCTTAAATAAGCTTAACAAAGGCCTTAGTACTTTTTAAACTAAAATGGACCTTTAGAACACTTAATGGACCTTAATGGGCCCAATAAGGCCCATTAAGCCATGATAAGCTCGTTAGAGCTTATTTATAAGCTATGGCGGCTTATATGGTTTATTTTAACATAATTAAACATATTGCCACTTGGTGGGATTTAATTGGAGTAAAAACCAATTTTTTACAAAACCGAGTAATCTTATATACTACCTAGTAGGAATGACCTACAACAACGTAGGAGTAACTAATATACTTACCATTAGTTAATGACTAAAACACCAGTAGTAACTATATACTACCAGTAAAAAAGAAAAAAAAAAAAAGAAAAAAAAAAATAATGACTATAACAAGCCAGAATAAACTAATATACTACCAGTAGGAATGACCATAACTACCAGGAGTAACTAATATGCTACCAGTAGAAATGACTATAACTACCAGGAGTAACGATGAATACATTATTTCTGACACGTACACCACCACACAAGTGATAACAATATATATATACAAATGGAATTTAGTTTTATACATCGAGTCGTTAGCTTAAATGTGTAGACTAAGACTTGACCGTATTTACTTAGGTACTTGACGGTGTGATTCACTGCTTACTTGGATATTTATTATCATTCAGAGAACTACCTGCTAAGGTGAGTTCATAGCCCCATGTTTTAATGTTATTTAAATGATTTACATCTTTGGGGTGAGAACATGCTTTGTTTTACAAATTGGACGCAAGTGTACATTTTATACAACGATCACGTGTTTGCCTAAGTAGCGATAACCCATTGAGCCCTTTATCATGAACTGTTAGTTGCATAGTTGTAGTTGGGAACTGCATTGTGTGAGCGCGAATGTTATTGATAGATCTATTCGGGATTGACAATCCCCGTTCGGGTGACTAGCTATCACTGGGAACGAACGCTATAACATGTCGAATTTGGGATGTTTCGGGTTAGAACATCATTCAGGGGCAAGTACTGGCAATTTATTTGCATTCATACATGTCAAGCTTCGGTGTCATGAGCTTAGGAAACGTAATCACTTTTTATGATGAATGCATGTGTTGCTAAATCATACACTTGGAAATCTTGCGGTCCTACCATTGATTTACATAAACCTATGAATTCACCAACTTTATGTTGATGTTTTAAGCATGTTTTTCAGATCAATAAGGCACGAGGTGCGATGATACATTGGAAGTCAATAATTGAAGAGTCAACACTTAAGATTTGGGGTCTTATTACATCTTGGGGACAATTGTTATAAACCGAAATCTCTATTTATATGGTTGAACATTTTGAAGTCATGGGCTTATGTAACAAACAAGTATTTTGTTAATCCAATGTATCTTTTTCAAACGACACGTTTAGTGGTCGTTCTCATATCTTGTGCTATTGATCCAAAAATGTAACGCCCTCGGATATTCAAACATTCCGCTGCGTACTCAGATTTAAGGGTGTTACAGTCTTTATTGATGATATTCTGATATATTCGAAGAACAAGCAAGAACACGAAGAGCACCTTAAGTTAATCTTAGAGTTGCTAAAGAAAGAGGAGTTGTATTCAAAATTTTCCAAGTGTGAATTTTGGATTCCTAAAGTACAGATCCTCGGTCACGTGATTGACAGCCAGGGTATTCACGTGGACCCTGCCAAGATCAAATCCATTAAAGATTTGGCATCTCCTAAGTCACCAACGGAGATTCGTCAATTTTTAGGTCTTGCTGGGTATTATCGAAGATTCATCGAATGATTTTCGAAGATTGCCAAACCAATGACCAAGCTCACTCAGAAAAAGGTTAAGTTTGAGTGGGGTGACAAACAAGAAACAGCGTTTTAATTGATTAAGCAGAAGTTGTGTAGTGCACCAATTCTGGCTTTACCTGAAGGAAACGAAGATTTTATCGTATACTGCGATGCTTCGATCAAAGGTTTGGGCGTTGTGTTGATGCAAAGAGAGAAGAACTATACGACTCATGATTTGGAACTTGGAGCGGTAGTGTTTTCTCTGAAACTCTAGAGACACTATTTGTACGAAACCAAGTGCACGGTTTGTCTTCCGGATCAAAAAAGTCCTAAAAACACATTCTTAATCAAAAGGCGCTGAATATGAGGCTAAGTGTCGCTGGTTTTGAATTTGCTTAGTGATTACGATTTGCGAGATTCGTTATCACCCAGGGAAAGCAAATGTTGAAATGACGCCTTGAGAAGAAGGAACAAGAGCCTAACATTAAGGGTTCGGCCTTAGTCATGACTATAGGTTTGAATCTTCCCAAACCATATTTTGGTATGCTCAAATGAAGTACGGAAAAACCAGAGAACATCAAGAACGAAGATGTTGGAGGCATGTTGGTTGAAAATTCTAAAGATCCGGAGAAGCTTAGGACGGAAAAGTTGGAACCCCGCGCGGATGGAACTCTATGTCTAAACGGCAGGAGTTGGTTGCCATGCTATGGTGATTTGAGGACTGTGATCATGCACGAGTCCCACAAGTCAAAGTATTCTATCCATCCGGGTTCTGAAAAGATGTACCAAGACATGAAAAAGCTATATTGGTGGCCCAATATGAAGGCAAACATCGCCACCTATGTTAGCAAATGTTTGACTTGTGCCAAGGTCAAGGCAGAACATCAAAGGCCATCAGGATTGTTGGTACAACCCGATATACCTCAATGGAAGTGGGACAACATCACTATGGATTTTGTCACGAAGCTTCCTAAGTCGTCACAAGGCTACGACACCATTTGGGTGATTGTTGACCGACTCACTAAGTCCGCAATCTTTGTACCGATGAGAGAGACTGATCCGATGGATAAACTTGCAAGAATGTACCTAAAGGAGGTGGTCACGAGGCATGGAATACCTCTCTCGATTATTTGTGATCGTGACCCTAGGTTCGCATCAAATTTCTGGAGGTCACTTCAGAATGCTTTGGGTACTAGTCTGGATATGAGTACTGCGTACCATCCACAAACAGACGGACAAAGCGAGAGGACTATTCAAACTCTCGAGGATATGTTGCGTGCTTGTGCAATCGACTTTGGAAAGGGTTGGGTTAACCATTTGCCATTAGTCGAGTTCTCATATAACAATAGCTATCACGCTAGCATCAAGGCCGCACCATTTGAAGCACTTTACGGTCGAAAGTGTCGTTCACCCGTTTGTTGGGCCGAGGTTGGAGAAGTTCAACTCACTGGTCCAGAAATAGTGCAAGAAACAACTGAGAAGATCGTTCAAATCAAGCAGAGAATGCAAGCTGCTCGCGATCGACAAAAGAGTTACGCAGATTTAAAGCGTAAACCGATGGAATTTCAGGTTGGGGATAAAGTTTTGCTTAAAGTTTCGCCTTGTCAAGGGGTCGTACGTTTTGGCAAACGAGGGAAGTTGAACCCTAGGTACGTTGGACCATTCAAGGTGTTGGAAAAGGTTGGATCCGTTGCATACAAGCTTGAGCTACCTGAAGAGCTAAGCAGGGTTCACAATACATTCCATGTATCCAACTTGAAAAGTGCTACGCCGACGAACCATTAGCCGTTCTGTTAGATGGACTTCATTTTGATGACAAGCTTTAGTTTGTCAATAAACCTTTAGAGATCACGGACCGTGAAGTTAAATGGTTGAAGCGAAGCCGCATTCCACTAGTCAAGGTTCGATGGAACTCTAGGAGAGGTCCCGAGTTCACATGGGAACGCGAAGACCAATTCCGGAAGAAATATCCGCACCGTCGTCAAGTGTCGCGTCTTAAGCCTTGAGGACAAGGGTCACTTAATAGGGGGAGACTATAACACCCCATGTTTTAGGGTCATTTGCGACGTCAATAAATTCACTATGTATTTTTAGTATTGTACGCGTTTGCTTTTAAATCGTAAACGTTAAGTTAAATCGCGTAAGCTAAAAATGATCATTCAATGTAAACGGGCATCAAACGATTAAATGTTTACATCAAGCAAGTGTTAAGTAATTATTTTGAGTATAATTATTAACTTTGTTCATTTTATTTTTATTGGTTGCGTAAAGTGTTTACGTTTCGCGATAAAATACGTTTAGGCATACCCGGAACCACCAAAACTTTTCTACGCTTCAACAAATACCCACAATTGTACCCAATACCCAAAATTTACAAATTAACATCATATATATCCACATATGGCCGGATTTGGAGAGATAGATACAAGAAATATCACAAAAATCTTGCAACTTGCTATGTACTTCACCAACTAATAAAACCTAAGGACTTTTTCAAGTAAGGCCATACCTAGACCAAAGACTTCCCTAGATTTACTCATCTTGTCTCAAAGACTTCCTATACACCTTTTTGACTAGCTCATTATACATATAAGGACTTATACTAGAAAGATACACACACACTTTCATTTCTAAAGGTGAAAAACACAAAATCCTCTCCCCTTTTTGCTCACATACCCACGGCTCAATCAAATAACACACCAAAACCATACAAAATTTTATTTACAACATATACACACATTCCTACATCATACCTAAGATGTCTTAAGTTGTTTGCAAGGGTTGGTTAAAGGTTTATAAGTATTGAAGCAAAAAAAAGCAAGATTAGGGTTTCTATTGGATTTAGGATTTTCTAATCTTGTAAGCTTTGGTTTTTCATCTAAACAATGGTTTACATTGTGTTGGTTATCATCATACATCATCATAAGGTTATCTAAAAACTCTAATCACTTTACATTTATTATTTTATATGTATATATGTTCTATATAGTAAAATCACCATTTAGGATACTCTTGAACATGTGAAATGAGTTTCTACTTGTGATTATGATTTTGAACACTTTTACATATGTTATGTAGTTGATAATATCATGATATAATGGGATTATAAGTATGGTATCATGTTTGTTAAAGTATAAAAAGTTCATGTATAAACTAGTAGTTAAAGTATACTTATGAAAGTTCTTATATAAATAAGTGTGTACACAAATGGATCTTGTGATTTCTTGGACATTTTTAGACAATTATGGACCTATGGACACGATTATATATATGACATAGTATATAATAAGTATTGGATAACTTGTGGTATTTATTAACTTGAAAAGTATAGAAAACAAGTTATAAAAATGAGTACACCTAAAGATTTCAAAAGGGCTGTTAGATTTCGTGTTTTAGACAGTAGGTTTGACACTTTATAAAGATAGTACACCTCATGACGATTCCAAAAAGGTAAGACACTCGAAAAACCGACTTATAACGAAAAAGATACGGCAAATATACATTTTACGATAATAACCGGAGTTATAAAAGAATTTTTAAAAAAGCTTGTTATAAAAATTCTACAAACAGAAGGTTTGATATTTTTATTAAATCACACGTATTTTTAGGATTCCAAAACAATAATAAACGTAATTTTTCGATTAAAACGAAAAAGTTATGCATTACGCGAGTTTATACACTTAAAATGTATAAAAATACTTTTATAAACCTATTTTTATAAAAATTACTGTTCATATCAGGAACATTTGTTTTTGTAAACCTCATAAATAAATAGAACTTTCAATTACGAGATCGTGCTCGAAAGAATAACTAAAAACGGAGCTAAAACGAATAAAATACGGCGTTTACGAAAATTAAAGTTTATAAAAGTAATTTTATAAACTATGAACAGTAAAATTAACTATTCATGACAGAAAAATATATTTTGAAAACATCAATAAATTGATATAACTTTTAATAACGAAGACGTACTCGAAAGAATCGCTAAAAACGGAGCTATAA
This sequence comes from Tanacetum coccineum, assembly GCA_026074375.1. NCBI lineage: Eukaryota > Viridiplantae > Streptophyta > Magnoliopsida > Asterales > Asteraceae > Tanacetum > Tanacetum coccineum. Next base: position 30,999 of record BQNB010060836.1, read on the forward strand.
TGAACAAAATACGACATTTACAGGTTTTACGTTAATTAAAGTTATTAAAATAAGTTTATAACTGGTATGAACAGTAAAAATCACTATTCATCAGAGGACATGAAATATAAAAATGTCATATTTTGATACGTCGTCTTAATACAAAAGCGTGTACATAAGAAACGCAAGAAACGGACTTGAAACGTGAAAGTTATGTCATTTTTACCAAAGGTATATTCATAAACGTTTTAACTTTATAAATATGATTTCACTAAAACAATTAGTTGGTGATTAGCTATATAGAATTATATATGGTAGTAGTGACCCAATATGATTAGTACTTATACGACCTATATTGGATTAAGTTGCGCTCGATCATTACCGTGACGCATTTTCTGTGATACACGTGATATTCGCTCACTCAAGGTGAGTTCATAGCCTCACATTTTACATGATTTATTTTATAAGTTTTTGGGGTGAGAAACATGCACTGTTTTATAATTGGACACAAGTGGTTAAGTTTTACATTATGATTACGTGTTGCCTAAGTAGCGATAACCCTAGTTAAGCCCATTATCATGAACTGTCAGTTACTGGATTATGAGCGCGAATGTTATGAATATATCTATTGGGATTGACATCCCCGTTCGGGTGATTAGCTATCACTGGGTAAACGAACGTATACCATGTCGAACATAGGATGTTGCGGGTTAGAACATCATCACGGGCAATGTAGGCCATTTATATGGTATTCATTTATGTCGAGCTTCAGTGTCATGAGCTTAGGGCAACGTAATTACATTTATATGATGTCTACATCTGTTGCATTATCATACACTTGGGAAATCTTGTGGTCCTACAATATACGATTTATCAAACCTATGAATTCACCAATATTATTGTTGACGTTTTAAAGCAATGTTTTTCAGGAGGTCAATAAGCACGAGGTGCAAGGGATACATTGGTGGTTTTGATTTGGATATCATGCATTAAAGATTTTGTCGCATTACATTTTGTATATCTGTTATGGGCTAGAAATCTTTGTAATTTGAACAATTGAAGCTTTGGGCTTATGTAACAAATACCTTATTAAATCCAATGTATCGGTTTTAAACGACTTTTTGGTCGTTTTATATATATCTTGTGTTATTGATCTATGAAGTAACACGCCCCGGACCCTTATTCCGCTGCGACCCAATTTGGGGGTGTTACAAAAAGGGACATAATTAAATGAGTTTTATGGTATATGTTAGATATTTTTGTGGGTAAATATGTAATTTATGGTTCATAAGCCCCGGGCTAAAGTTTTTAGCCTCTTTTATGTGGCTGGGGCTTATAGGGGCTTGTGACTCCATAAGCCCGCGTGACAAACGGGGCTTATTTCATAAGTTGGCTTATTTTAAAAGCTCAAGCCCCGATAAGCCCCTATAAGCCTCCTGCCAAACACACCCATGAATGTTACAAAGTACAACTCAATCGTAACAACGTTACGTAAACACATCCTAAACTATAATACTTCGTATCTTGGCGATTACGAGTATTCTTCTCTTGCACTTGGAGAGGTAAGCTTGAATCACATGGAAATAAATGCTTATGTTAATTGAATGATCAAAGGTTTAGAAATATTAAAAATATGTTTGCTGATTTTAAAACAGAAAGAATATGTGTAAAAGGTGAAAAAATCCGTAGGACAATCCACTATTTATAGGACAAGACTGGGAGCAAAAAGGCTTGGCCGGCCCACTTATTTATATGGTCGACACCCTTATCAATAAGGGGGCCGCCGGCACCTATAAGGGGGCCGACCCCTTATAGGCCGCTACTATTTTGTCCTTTTTTGAAGAATGTTTTTCTAAGGTAGATTTTTCTGTTTGGGGGGGGGGGGGATCTGATTTCAAATTATTTATTTGAATTATAAAATTTCTTATAATTACAAAAATATTTTGTCTAATTTATTGTTGTAAAAATGTTTTGTTACATTTTATTAAAATGTAAGGTTTAGGACAAAACTAAATAACTTTGATCATTAAACAAATTAAGCATTTGTTTATTCATACCTTAAGTGATTTATGTTAAAATAAAAATTTACGACTAATAACTTGTTTACGTTTAATTTTACGTAGAACGTTTTTACATTTTGTGATTATCAAAACGTAGAGAAGTCGAAAAATATAAATAACGTTTTTAGACATTATTTGTATTAACAAAAACACATCTTCTGAATACGAACACGAAGATAAAGTATCTTTCGTTTCCATTTTACCGAAAATTGTGAAGTGAAAATGATTTTTAGGATCTTAAGTAGGTAAAGTGATTGTGGCTGTGGATTGAAATCAATTAATGTTCACGGGATTTTACAAATCTATGATTTAAACCGAGAAAAGAATTTAAAATTTAGCGGATTTTAACAAAATCAAGAATAAACCAGTGAAACAACAAAAATTGATTAATTTGTTGGAAATATCGTTGTTGTAATCAAAGTATTTGAGTTTTTGTAACGATTAATGAGCTTAAAATGACGAACGATGAACAAACTTGTAACTTAAAATGAGTAACGGTTGATTAAAACTCAAATAAGGACTAACGGTGCAATTATGATTCACTTTTAAGGACAAATGGGCTGAATTGTAACTTGTAAGGACTAATGGTGTTACTTTATTTCAACAAGGAGGGTTATCAATCAAAGAAAGGATGAACTTTGAAATTATTAAAAGGTTCAAGTGCAAAAAAGTTTCATTAATAATAAAAAATCCCTCCAAAACTGTCTTCTTCGTTTTTAAATTGCTAAAATGAAACGATTGTAAATTTGATCTCGCGAGATGGTACGGTTATCGCCGTTGAAAAGAAAATATACCACGATGATCGAAAACGAGTCATGATCACAATGATAAAAGTTATAAGTCCCGTAGTTAACCGACACTCGAAACCGAAAAACTCGAAAATACTTAAAACGATTATAAGTGCTATTGCGAATTCGGTTTCCACATAGAGTTACTAATTCGGTTAATGAAGGATATTGCGAATTCGGTCACAAGTAAAACTGCGTATTCGGTAAATGAAGGATGTTGCGAATTCGGACACAAGTAAAACTTGCGTATCGTGCTGCGTATTTCGGTTGAGCTTAAACTAACTGCGAGTTCGTTGGTCAAAGAACAAACTGCCGAGTTCGGTTAAAACACAAACCGCTAATTCGCTTGCTTCTTAAAGTTTTGAATTTGGTGGCTACACAAACTGCTAGTTCATTTCCTTCATAAGAGTTGCTAATTCGTCTTCACTAGAAACCAAAACCGTACAACGTCCTTCTTTTTTCTTCAACCGAAATAACAAAACCTTATCGTCCTTGTTTCCTTAAAACTTGGATCTTGGTCTCTTCTTGTCTCAACCGTGGACCACAATAAGCAAATAAGCAAACGAAAAAAAACTTGTTAATAAGCTTTTTAATCACAAGATAAGCTAACTGTTAAAGTGCAACCAAAAAGCTATATAATAAGCTATTACAAAAAGCTTTTTAAACCACTTTTAAGCTATGAGAAACGTTCTACTAATAAGCTAGACAGTGATTGAAAAAGAGAAAGAACAAGGTTTTTAGACAAAACAAAAACAATAAGAAAAACGAACCGTGACCCTTTTAACTTGAAATAAGCTCACGTTTAGTTACCAAAGTAAATGAAGGAAAAAGAAAAGAAAGAGAAAAGACTAAAAACGTTTTGTGTAGAAAAAGTGAATAATACGTCAAAACTCAATAAACAAACATTTCAATCTCATAATGTACGGCCTAAAAATAATATGTGGATAGGGTTGAAACCGGTTATGTGGGTTTGAAAAATTATTTTGAGAATTTTGAGGTTGTCTCCACCTAAGGTTTGGGTGACTTTTCCATGACGGATTATAAGTGTCACCAAGATTGTTTTGCTCAGGTTTGAAAGTATACAACTTAACTCCCACTTTGCCGGTACGCGAGGATGCGTAATCAACAAAAGCTTGCTCGGGAATTTCCATGCAATATTTAGTGTCATGGGGACCACTACAAATCTCACATGAAGAAGTGATTTTGTGCACTTGGACGGGTTGGTTAGGAGCAAGATGTGCTTCCATCAAGCGTTGGACTTGATTTTCAAGCTCAATGAGACGTCGGTCGGATGTACTCAGGACATCTTGAGGAAAAGAGATTATCTTGATCGGTTTAGCGAAATCCCTTGGGTCATTCCAACTATCGTTGTCATAAAGGGCTAGGTCCTCTAATAATGCCTAGGATTTTTCGGCGTTTTTTGTCTCGAAGCTTACCACCGGCCGATTGGTTGATGGTTCGTCTTGTGGCAGGATTGACATTGTCATAAAAGATTTGGACTTGGAGCTAAAGATCGATGCCATGATGAGGGACTTTTTGGAGTAAGTGCTTGAAACAAGTCTATGCTTCAGAGAGAGATTCTCCTTGATGTTGTTGGAACATCAGGATATCATTATAGAGTTTTGCACTCCTTCCTGGTGGAAATAATTGAGCAAGGAAACGATTAGTAAGATCCGCCCATGTCGAGATGGATCATGTTGGAAGACGTTCAAGCCAGTTGCTAGCTTGATCGCAAAGGGAAATTAAAATAAACGCAGGTGCGCCCTTTCCCTATTTGAAACATCAAGGTCAAGTGAGTCCATAAGTTTTAGAAAATCCTTGAGATGTTGGTTTGGATCCTCGGACCGAAGTTTGTGGAATGAGCATCCGTTTGGCATAAACCGGATGGTGTCGAATCGAAGAGGCACTACATTGTTACCTTAGGGGAGGTCAATGGTGTTCCTGTAGCCCTCGTGGCTAGGTTTGGAGTAATCTCCAAGAGTACGCATAGGATTTGCATCTCCCATAGAGGTCAACGAAAATAGATTACTAAACAGATAACATAAAGAAAAGATAGACTACAAGAAAGCTAATATACTAAAAATAAAATCTCACTTGAAAGGATTCGAGTAAGTAGACCTAAGCTAAACAATGGTCAAAACCTAACTATTCCCCGGTAGAGGCCCCAAAAACTTGATGCGGGTCGTTGTGAACTCGCAAAGAGTTTTACAACTCCCTAGGCAGAGTACCTAACTGTGAGTCCCAAACTGAACAGATCTTTGCAGCCTGCTAAAGGTGATAGCCAACTTGTATAAATACAGATTGACTATAGAGAAAACACTAACTATAAACACTTATTGTATATGCAGAATTTACACAATAGTATTAAGAAGAACAATGAAAATCCAAACTTTGATTTCTATAAATCTGTTAAAGTGATTACAGATTACTAACTATGAGATATGATTGTATGAGATGTATATTGAACTTATATCTCTAACTATGCCGTGAGAGTTCCTTTTATAGACCAAGGATAAACCCTAACAGACTTACAAAATGCATAAAAGATAATACATATCTTTTCCTATAATATCTCATACATATCTCATAAACGGTACTAACTATTTTCTACTATCGGTACTAACTAACTGATCAGTACTTAACACTTTGTACTGTCAGTACTAACTATAACTATTGGTACTAACTATCATCACTAACAGTACTAAGTTAGGAAAACATAATTCCCAACAATCCTCCCCTAAACATGATTGTTGAACTCTTTTAACTTCATGTTTCTTCAAGTTAATCTTCTTAAGTTCCTGGAGGATGTATCCAAACATTTTAACACATCTTGAACTTGATTAATCAGCAACTTTGTCTTTTCAGCAACACTGCAACATCTTTTCAGCAACAATCCAACTAAGTTGGCTTTATAGTTTTTGGCAAACTACCAG